>JADNRX010000846.1:0-20413 GCA_015501595.1 Hymenopellis radicata
CAAAATCGCGCATAATATTTGGTGAAGTAGGAGCTGCTTGACTTTTCTGAAAGGATTTCCGTAGATACTCTTCAATTTCTGGACGTGATAAGAACCATTTAAGCCATGCTTTAAACGACTGCATATTAAACCATGAACGAGGAACTTTTTTTAGGTCCCTTCGCAGGACTTTGACGATCCTTCCACAATGGCTCGTTACACGGCTTAGACCTCGGTGATGCCTTCCAAGTGCAACGATCCGGAACTACTTGAGGAATCTCATAAGGTGTAAAACATGTAGGACAACAAATAGTACGAATAATTTCAATATCCAAATATTCTGAATTTTTGAAAACAGTGCGAATGTCGCGAGGAATATGAATAGTAATAGTGTAATATGTACACCATGAAGACGCAGTGAATCAAGCAAAATGACCAGAACCAAATTGATAATAAAATCAAAAGCACGTAAAATAATATTGCAAGTGGCTCTACTAGCTCCTGCACATAATGACAGCCATGCCATTATCATGTGAAGTGCTTTAAGAATGGGATCAAATGCTGAGAATAATTTTAAAAATAATATTTAGAATAATATTTAAAACTTACTATAAGATAAATCAAAATTAGTAGTTGGTGGTGGGGGTGATGATGAGGGATCAGGTGGATCTTCTTCAGCCTCCGCTTCAGATTCAGACTGCTGAGCTTTCATTGCTTCTTCAATATCGCGTCGACGATGTTCAGAACGAGTGGATGAGGATACATAGCAACCATGAACATGATTACCGTGCAGATCAGTACGAACATGGGTACGGCATGTAGAGCAAGTGCAGAGGTAGCGTGAAGGGGTGGCAGGCATGAGAAATTGCTGAGGGGAAGGACAAGATCAAGGTAACAAGGTTGACTGGCTGTAGAACGAATCCAACAGCTTCACCGCAGAACAAATCTAACGGTGCCCCAGAATAACTCCAAGGGCAGCAACAAGAGTTTCCTCAAGCAGATATGGGAAGGAATGGTTGGAAATGACTTTGGCTACAACGGTGGCGGTGGTGGTGGTGGTGGACGGATAGCCTGGTTTTATGGTTGATACAAGAAGAAATGGCTGCAAATGACTATGAGTATGACGATACAGGAAGAAATGCTGGGAATCACTTTGGATACGACGGTGATGGTGGTAAGAGGCAAGCAGCTCTTGTCGGATCATCTACTCGGCACGGACCTAGGTAGATCACATTGGTGGCAGTGGCGCGGTAGTGATCGAAGTCATTTCTCTCTCTCGCTATCACCGTTTTTTCCTGGGGCTTGGATTCGTTCCGGCCTCTGCTTCCTTTGGATTCGTTCCGAGGCTTCCTGTGCGCTTGTTTTTGAGACGGCGCTATTGAACGTGGATCTGCTCTGCGTAAGCCCTCCGGATGAGGCCGCGCCCTGTATTTTCGACTAACTGGATACACATGCCACGGATACCCTTGCAACGACGTGCTTGACTTCTATGGGCTGAGATGGTGCGTTTTCCGTTCTTCATCCCAGTTCCTTATTGACCCTATCTGTAGTTTTCTCATCCAGGCGCTTTCGTCTTTTCTCGCCGCCACCCATCTTACTATCCTGATTTGCACCGTGCAATGCGGGTTTGGATTCGCTCCGGCCTGCTGCCTTTGGATTCGTTCTGAGGCACCCTGGTACGCTTGTTCTTGCGACGGCGCCGTTGGTCGTGGATCTTCTCAGCGCAAATGCTTTCTCCACCAAGTAAGATTCGAACGGTCCGGATGCTACTGCAGTCGTGCTTCAAATGATCTGGGTTGAACGGCCGAACTGGATTGAAGACTTTGTTGTCAACTCGTGTACTGGTTAGTGATTGAAACGGATTTCTTATTCCTTCTGCTCAATCTGTTACAGCGTATCGATGTGTAGGGTCCGCCCGTCTCATGGAACTGCTTCGTGCTGGACTCAATTCCGACCCCAAAAATCTTGGTGCCCCTCCTGATCCCTACGTCCAAATTCCCGTCAGCCACTTGAGTGACGGGGATGTTCGAATCTTCCAGCACAGCCTCGGAGTCTCCAAAGAATTCGGTCCAATCCCTAAAGTCAAGTACTGCATTTGGCACGATTCGTCCAGAATACCTTCCCTGGGTACGGGCTATTTCCTTCGACAAAGACGGTCAACATCTGGTACGTAGTTATTTGCTAATCCCGGACCTCGATTCACCGTAAGATTAGGTTCCCGAAGAGAAACGCCTGGTGCATCTCGGTGGATCTAACGGACAAAGTCGGCGTCGATATGAACCGTGCGACTACCGATAATCATTATAAGCATCTCCTGCCGTTCGTGTGTGGCCTTGGGTTTCCCAAAGCCGAAGCTCTCATTAAAAGATTCAGTCTCTGGTCAGTACAGCCGCCGGGTCAACAAATAATTTGACTCTTAAGTCTCGATAGGGTGGAAATCGTAATCAATTCTCGAAAAACGATCTATTGACTCACGACGTCTTCCCGAATGCGGCGGGTTTCTTGAGGATATCGTCAAAGTCGCCGTGATGACGAGAACGTTCAAGAGTTCGATTGGGTTCTGACATCGAGGATGTGGTCACATTCCTGTCAGCTCAACCTCGAAGCAGACTAATTCCTGGTAAAACTGTCGACGCGACGCGCGGACATGGTCGAAGGCGATTCGAACATCCGGCGTATTAGGCCTGATAGCCACTAGGACGCGACGCGGAACGATCAATATTCCGGCGAGGAAGAAGCGGGCAGAGACTCCGGGCGTCCGACCATCTCAACAAGGCCGTATGCTTATGGAGAGCTTGGGTTCGGTGAATGGTGTGCTTGTATTTGTTCTGCTGAGTGAGACTATATACATTATATCAAGAAATGCAAAGATATCGCTACAGAGAAGTCGAAGTGTGAAGTGTGACGAAGACGCGGGCAAGATGGAGGAAACATCGAATGGAGAATGCCACAAACGGTGGCGATCAAGATGAGACGAGTAGACGAGCAGCAAGAAATGGGCAATAGGTATCTATCGCAACGTGAGTGAAGTGGCTTTAGTGATGTCTTTGTACTTACCTTCTTGTCAAAGGCAAAGCATCGACCCCATTAGGTCTAAAAAGAGTGTGAGTAGGCGAGAGGCGCAAGGAACGGTATAACGACCTTTTTCGTAGCATGTCGATTGGCGCGGCAGAGCCCACAGATACAATGAGCGAAGGCGCTGGTGTGGGCGGCGTGGATGTGATTGGGCGGCGTATCAGATCCAGGGCGGCGTGGGCAGACGACAACCGCGGCAACGTGAGACGCACTGCGGAGCGTCAATACTTTTCTTGAGGAATGTATGGGTACGTACTTGGATGGTCCTTTGGGAGCAATTCTGCGAGTAGCGGCTTTGTTGGGCGCATCCGGTGACACAGGCGGCGCGTTGGGGTAGGAAGAGCGTAACGGGCGGGCGACGACCGCGGGAACGTCAGACGCACTGCAGAATGTGAGTAGATTTCCCAGGAGAGGAACCAACACGCACTTGGGGGTCCTCCAACAAATTTCCGGGTAGCCGCCTTGCCGGGCACATCGCAGGACACAGGCGGCGCATCAGAGGAGGGAGATCGCAGCTGTCGGCGGCGCGGACAGATCCATTCGAGGGCGTGGGAGGAAGGGGAAGAGAAAGCATTCGACAGTCAGTAAAAATCACATAGAAATTCATAAAACTCACATGTTTCATAACATAGCAGCCACCTACACGAATGATCAGTGCAAGCCCGTTCTGCGCCGACAGAGAGAGGATGAAGCGACGCATTGACGAGTATGCTGGTGGCGCTTGTCGGTGCAGTTGGCTCGGATTGATCGGCGATTGTAATCGTGACGGAGCCGTCGGCATATCTTACCAGTTTACAATTAATTCCAGTATTTGGAGAATCTTATCGTTATTTAAATCAAACCAGGTACTAATTAAGTCAAATATTAATCTGCCCGATAAGGGAAGCCCCACACTATTGCGACCGATAACTCTGAAACACTTTCCACCAAACTTTCCAGTCCGGAAAGTTTTAAAACTTTCCGCCGGAATGCCACCCGTGTCAGCACCCACTTTATCCGAGCGGCTGCGAACTGTCCGTTTGTAATCCCTTCAACGCCAGCCAATGGAGCATGACAATACAGAATTGAATAAGGACCTGGTGCTCGGTAGATTAAGAACCGCACAAGAAACGAATAGGTGTTTGGATGCGGTAAGTACGTACAGCGGATGGTAGGAAAGCAATAAACAGCAAGATAACAAGATAACAAGATAGCGAACGATAGCAAGAGAACAAGAACAGCAACAAGAACAGCATCAATGATCACGTCCTCTGTCTCTTCCACGGACGATGATCTTCATTCTCCCGACCGCCAGGCTCCTTAATAAGAGTCGGCACCTTCCAATTCCACGTCTCCGCCTTTGCGCGCAAGCTCCTGTACAGCTCGTCATTGAACCCGACGCATTGCATTCCCAGGACCTCCGCCTTCATGAACGGCGAAGTCCACAATCGTGAAACAAACGCCATCGCTTGATGATAGCGGCTATCCGGGACTTTGCCCTCTAAATGAAGAGTGTTCTTCGCTAAATCATGCTGAGACTGGAGTTGCAAATCAATCAACAACGCCACCGATAAAGCTGCAAGGACTCACCAAGCTCGTAAGATCAGAACAGCCTCCAGGAATAAAGGAATGCAGCTTGTGTAGTTTATACCGCCCAGAATACCAGATAGTGTCTCGGTCATCAAGAATCATGAGCTCCATTTCCTGATTGTAGAGAGCCTGCAACGGACGCGTCTTGGTATTCCAGTGCAGACCGCGCTCCGACACGCTCAACTGATGCATAGCTGCGTACAAATACCCGTTGCTATGCGGTTCGTTGCACCATACAATGCGACCTGGAGCGCGGAAGAATAGGATGTTCTGGCGATCCTTTGAGGACTACGGTAGACGTTAGGACCGGGGCATGGCTACTGCTGTAAAGAAAGACGTGCCGTCGATGCATTGATGAAGCGGCTAACGAGATCATCGACCGTGTCAGGCGCAAGCGATGCGAGCTTCTTTACAGGCTTCAAGTCCAACGGCCGGTGAACGATCGGATGGTGAACCCCCATGAGCGCCGTTAACAAGGCTCTCTCCGAGTCCTAGAAACTGATTGGAACGTAACATTGAAAAGGAGATATTCCGCACGTACTCTTCCCGAGCCCGCGGAACGACTAGCTGAAGTATCTCGATGCTAGGATTCATAAGAATGTAGAAGGGAATGGGGAGCTGGAAGCCGCACAAGAGACCAAGCCGTTTTCAACGCGTCGACTTGCTCTTGCAGTGTCCGTACGTTTGTCTCCAGAGATTCCTTGACCGCTGCGTTCTCGTCGCATTTTGTTTTCCAAGATGCATTCTCGGCTAATAGTTCCGACTCCAATTGGGCGATCCTCGCGTCCGCCTCCGGTGCAGACTGCCTGCTCTAAGCACACACGGCCGTCAGCAGTTGGCATAAAACTTACGATGGCTGCAGGAAGCTCGTCCTCTATCGACTAACCCGTATTAGTTATAAATGAGGATAATGGAGAACGAAACGCACTGGCAATGGGGTAACTGTATTTCCTCCTCCTCCTCTTTCTTCACATGCCGAAACTTGTTGCCCAAGGTCTCACGCAATTCGAGATTCTGGAGCTTGAGCTGAGCCGCCTCCTTCTTGAAAAGTTGCATGTTGAATGTTAGGATTTCGTTGCACTCGACTAATTCCTGTTCTCGGGAGGACGGTTATGATAGGCACGAAAGACGCGTTGACATTGATACGCGCCTCCTTCTCGTCCTCGAGCTTCTTGATTTTGGCTTCGGCATCCTTGAGTTTGTGGTTGGAGGGTCCTGCGCGGGACATGGTGATGGTAGATGCGGAGAAGGAATTCGCACATACAAACAAACAAACGCCCACATTTTTGTTCCGTAATAGCATAGCATTTCTTTATAGGTAGCATTTGTAGGTACATAGGATATTGATTTGCGTGTGTGTGAGCCATTGAAGCTGGGGAGAGGACAGGAAATTGGGAAAGCAATAGATAGCAGGACAAGCCTGGAATCATTTACAGTGTCACAGCAGAAACCTAGGCGGGGGTAAGAGCATATGCAGTCAGATGCTGAAAGACCCTTCATCATCGACCATCGAAGTCAGCCAGGAGCACTGGCAGGGGTAGTCGCACCAGTAACTTTCGACCCGATTTTCGCCAAATATCTAGAGGCATGATGCACCTCACGTGGTCGTTCGCCTCTTTGACGCTGACCATCATCACGTCCGCCTAATTCGTGCTCCTTGGGGGCGCGTCAGGTAGGTCATTGAATTTTCCCTTTTTTCATCCAGCTCAAATCACCTGGAACGTAGCGATCTCAGATGGCTAAGGACTCAAACTCAATCCGCTGCACTAACTGTGCTCTTCTCTTCCTTCGGCATAGTGCACCCGGCCAGACGCGCACAGCCCGCGTAGAGGAACTTCTCAGCCAGAACCATCCTCCACATGAGGCCGAGCTCTCCGATTTTCGCAAAGTCGTGGAGGACACGCCCGCGGCGCTTCGGGATCTCGACGCGAAGATTTCCCAGGCCCGGGAATTGCTGGATACTCTCCTCTCGGAACGCACGCAAGTGCAGTCGCACTTCGAAGACGCAAAATCACTCCTCCATCCCATGCGTTCCATCCCCGATGAGGTTCTAGCCGAAATATTCGACCACTGCTTGGTGAAGGCATACAGGCTTAAACGTCCCGACGCGCTCGACCCAAGAGGAGCCCCTTGGCTTCTGACTGGAGTCTGTCGTCGTTGGAGAGCGCTTGCAGTCAATCTTCCTCAGCTGTGGACATATCTCTTGCTTCATTTCGACAAGCATATCGGCCACATTACGCCTCGTCAGTGTGCGTTCAAAGTGGGCCTCTTCATCGAGCGGTCGAAAGGACTGCCCATGACAGTTTATCTTCGGAGCAAGGAAGATATTACGGACCACCCGGTCATCCCAGTTCTTGAAGTCATCATCCCCCGTTGGAAAGATTTGCACATGGACCTTCCCCGGACATCCTTGCAATGCCTTTCGGGAAACCATTTCTTAAAGCTCCAAACACTCATTTTTAAGTACGGTATGGAGTACGAGTGGGATGTAAACATTGATGTATTTCAACCAACGACGGCGCCTGTCCTTCGAAAATTGCAGGTCTCTTTCGCTAAGCCTTGGCGAGCGTTAGAGCACGTTAGGCTTCCTTGGTCTCAACTTACCTCTATCGTGTCCTTCCCAGCCTTCGACGCAGATGCTTTGACCCGTTTACGCACCTTGACAAACTTGGAGGAACTTCGAGTCGATGTCAGCGCTTCCGGCGTCCGTACCCCCATTCAAGATATCGTTCCCCTCCCGAAGCTCCGCCGCCTCTATGTCGACGAGGAGAGCAATGTCGCGGGACGCAGTGCAGAGTTTTTGACCGCCTTGGCGGTGCCTATGCTATCTGAGCTCTCCCTGACATTTCCCTCTGACTCGGTAACCCATTTTCCGACGTCGCCGCTTTCGTTTGGGAACCTAACCAAGCTAACCCTGTATTGCGCGATGGATTCGCCCGGCGAGAATACCGGACGTCTCTTGAACTTCCTCTCCCTCACCCAGCATGTCGAATGGTTGCAGCTTCATGATTCTTTGATGACCGTCGAGTTCTTTGAGGGCCTCGAGTTGAAGGATGGTAGCCCTTGAGACTGCCGCGTCTGCGCTCCTTGGACATTGGCAGATGCCGTGCTCCTACGCTCCCTGACAATCTCGGCACACTCGTCCATATGTTATACTCTAGACTGCCCGATGGTGGACAAGATGCGGACGGAAGTGGGCAGGGCTCGGGTTCCCGCGTCTTTCTAAATAACGTCCAGCTTCCCCGTCCGGTATATCGTCGTTTGGAGCAGGAAAAACCGGATCTTTTTTCAGAGTTGAGCAGAAGGAAATGTTTCTTATTCACTGGATGTATCTAGGCATGAAGTACAACTTACTCGAGGTCTCCAATGTCCAGTAATTTGTTCTATCTTTTCATCGGCGGATGCATCATGGATTCATGGACACGAATGCCTCCGGTACCCGACAACAAATAGTAGGTAATCATCATTCAAGTTCTCATGATCTAACCTGTCGCCATGTTCCTTACGACCTGTATCTGTATAACGAACACGACAGAAATTAATATCATGCTCAGTGGCGATTAAACACATCGACCATGCCTCCCTCAGCAGTCGATTCACTTCGGCTTCCTCCACCGACAACAAATAAATCACAAGCCTCTTGAATCCTCATTCGGGGAGCTCGTGGCGCATTCAAAGCCTTATCAAGCGCCATAACATCTCGCACATCCTTCTGAATGCGCTGCGGGAGTTTTCTCGCTCATCTTGTTCAACTTCATCCCAGGATTCCACGCGACAAGCTACGGGTTCGTGCACTCATAGATGAACTCAAACGGTAAGTCCGTAGAAATCATCGATGTTGTAACACAATTACCGTCCGATCCTGAGGCCAGTTCAGAAAGAGAAGCCGGTTGTGGCGCAATAATATGCATGGTATGCTGCACGAAGAATCCAGTTACCTTCAGCATCCCTCAAATCGATCTTGCCTCGGTGATCATCTCAGATATGCCCACTATTGAGCTGAAGCTTCAGCCGTACGAGGCACCGACTCGTAGATTTCTGAAAGCCACGTGTTTCGGAATAACATCGGAGATGTAACTTGGTAATTATTAACTTCTCTCACGACTTACATCGAACCTCCCATCATGGCTGGGGACGACATCCACCTCACTGACCGCGTCTCTGGAGCGGAAGTGATGGAACTCGACGCCATCTCACGAAAATCAGTCAATATCACGGAAGAGGCACGACCCGTTCAAGAAGATGTCGAAAGCCGTATAGAAAATCCTCCCAGCGGACACAGAATCCGGTCAATAGCGCAATTCACTGCTTGCTGTTGGCTGAAAATGCTGTCCGGGTGGAACGATGGAACTTCTGGTCCGCTGATACCACGCTTGCAAGAGGTCTACCAAGTACGTCCGGAATTACGAGTCGACCTTTTCAAAAGTGTATTGAAGCCAGCGTCAAAGTAGATCAACTTCATCGTCGTATCGCTGATCTTCGTCATGGCCTGTGCCGTAAGTCGTCCGATGCATCGTTCAGCTGGCGGTTTAATCTCGGCCTCCAGGGTTTCCTTGCGGAAGCATTCATGAATGTCCCCTTGACCGATAAATTTGGCTTTGGCAAGGTCGTCTTCTTTGGTCAGATGGCTCGATTTTTTGCAATTCCGTACTAGACTGATACGCATTCCTTTGCTCGTAGCCTCACTTTGCCAAGTTGTCGTGTATGCTCTCCAGTCCGCTGCTTTACCGTTTCCTGCGTATGCCGGTCTATTCGTTCTTAACGGTGTCGGCCTGTCTTTGCAGGTAGTGATACCCTTCCGAAGCTCATATATGTCCTTATCTCTTCCATATGTCTAGGATGCACAGGCAGTTACCTATGTCGCCAGCCTGAAGGACCATCCGGAAATGAAAATGATGCTTCTGCAAGCTTCATATGGTTCGTGGGGGTGTGATCTATCTATATCTTCCCGACACTTTATTCAGGTGCTGGTGCCTTTGCATCTCCGCTTGTAGCGACGCAATTCTCGACTATGAAACACTGGTCGTTCCACTATTTAGTGTCTCTGGGACTTGCACTTATCAATACTGCCATGCTCGGGTTCATCTTCAAGTGGAGGGACCTTGATGGTACGTTGTTTAGTATCAAGATTCGTTTGAATCAAGAATAAATTCGTGCTTCTAGCATGTCTTGAACGAGTCGGTCTACCTGCAGGTGAACGTGGCTCTAACGAGCACGGAAAGATCAAGCAGATTCTTGGACTGAAAACTGTTCATCTGCTCGCCGCATTCACGATGGTCTATGTCGGCGCAGAAGTGACTATCGGTGGTACGTGTTTCTTCGTCAATCCGTTATATGCATTGATCATCTTTCAAGGTTGGATTGTCACGTTTATTCAAACTGTACGTGGCGGTGGGGCGTCTTCCGGGTACATTTCCTCTGGTTTCTTCGGAGGTAAGCAGGTAGCGGTGGCTGCTGAATTTCACACTGACAGATCTATAGGCCTGATGGCGGGCCGCCTAGTTCTTCTCTGGGTTAATCAAAAGGTCAGCAGCATTGGTCTTGAGGTATGCCATTTGAACACCACATAGCTTGGCGATCGAATTGCAATGTTCTTGTATACTACTATCGCCCTAGGGTAAGCAGTCAAGCTATCCGTGTCGACCTTTGGCATTGAGTACCTCTTACAGACTTGAACTTATCGTCTGGTTCGTGCCGTCACTGATTGGTGGTGCAGTCGCTGTCTCATTCATTGGGTTCGTCCTCGGGCCCATGTATCCCATTCTCATGTCATACGCGGGGCGTGTCCTTCCGCGCTGGCTCCTTGCTGGCTGTATTGGGTGGATTGCGAGTCTCGGCCAGACTGGGAGTGCCGTTCTTCCTTTCATTACTGGTGCCGTGGCTAACAAGGCGGGAATCTCAACTTTGCAACCCATGTGAGTGATGTGTTCTCCTACAAGGTCTCTCTGACAGACTTGAAGGGTTGTGGGTATGCTCGTTTCCATGCTGGGGCTCTGGGCATTAGTGCCCAACATTCCTAGAAGGGTGGACTGAAAGCGGCACGCGCCGTCCCACTTATTTAGAGGCGCTAGTCTGTTATTCAGAATCGCGCGCCTCCATCAAGCGAAAATTTACGCGCTAACGAATAAAGATGTCAGAAGTTATCTGTTGCCGAGAATGAAAACGGAGTTCCAGTTTAACGAACGCCTCCATCATGTGATGTGACTTATCGCGCTTTCTTCTTTCCCATCATGGCGCATACCTTCCGCGTCCCTCAAATCGATCTTGCCTCGGTGATCAGCTCAGATCTGCCCACCATTGACCTGAAGCTTCAGACGTACGAGGCAGTGACTCTTAGATTTCTGAAAGCCGTCACGACGTACAAGAACCAGATTGTCAATGAAGAGACGGACTCACGGGCTGTCTATGCCTCGGAGAAGAAACGCTTCACCGAAAGCGCGCATGGAGTAGAAATGGAGACCAACCACTGCAAAGTTACGGAGCTGGACCTAGCTCAAGGTCCGTGTCTTTGTACTATGTATTCCTGTTATAATGGTGAGCACGTCCTAGAACTCTCCAAGGAAGCGGAGGAGCGCAAAGACGCCGAAGTTTCGGTTGCAGCGTTCAAGCGGCAACTGGCCTCCTTAAAGGAGAAATGCGCCGCCATCGACAGTGAGCTTGAGCAATATCGAGCTATCGCGGATAACCTAGAACGAGGTGCGTTTTCCCTCACGGGGTGAGACTTTGGAAACCGACCATTCGTACCAGAACGCCAGAGGGAACGGAGTACACTCATGACGCACGCGACGGGCGCGCAACCTGACATCCAGATGCTCGAAAAGGCGCTGGCATGCGTGATAGAAGGGCTGGAAGCCGACCAGCTGCTTATACGCTTCTGGTTTATCGATTCCAATCGACCAGAACGCGAGTTTACGTTCGTTCTGGATGTTGGCGGCTCTGGATACAAAGGTGAGGGATGTTATCTTCTTCACTGTATATGATATCTCACGTAGTCCTTTGCCAGTTGTAACCTCATTGCCGCCGTTGCCTTGTCTGCCTGTGCTCGTCAATTCGTTGAATGATTCCAAGGATATTTACTGGTTCACCTTGGCGATGAGGCAAGCGTTTGTTAAGCTCGTTTCTGCTTGACCACCACATACCTCTTTATTTATTCATTCTATGCTGCCAGTGGTAGCATTTCTGCACGATAAACTGTCGTAACACGAATGGATGTATGAGCCTCGTCCCTCTGGTCTGATCTTCCTTTAAATAGTGTTTCTCTGAACATGGCTCTTTCCTATCCTCCGACTGAACTTGCTATAACAGTAATATTAATACTAGAGCCGACATTTACTGGCGCGTCGGCGGTGTGTTCGAGTGGCCCTCAATAAAGCAACCACCGCCACATAACTGAGGAGGCAGACTTCTATCGTGCCGCGGAGGCTTAAATGCGGGCGTGCACAACCACAACCTCGACAAAATGAATTCATTTCATACTGTTCCAGGTAGACATCACCAAGAAACTGCTGCAAATCCTCCTACACCGCGTTCCTCCGTGACTTGTGCGCCTTCTTCTGTTTCGCTCTCCGAAGCTTGCTACTCTCCATCTTCTTTTCATTTCGCAGCATTTCTCCGACACGACTCTTCTCCTTCAACCGGATCTCGTCTTCCTTCTTCACACGACGAACGGGCTTCGCCCGCCATTTCTTCTTGTATTCCTCTCGCCGCTCCCTCAGCGCCTGCACCTGATCTCGCTTCTCCTGCTCATCCCTTTCTTCCGCTGCTCTTTCTCCGTCTCCTCCTTTGCTCATAGATTCGTCGCTGCTCCATGTATCACCCTCCTCTTCGTCCTTGAGTTGGTGAGGAGCTTCCTCCTCAGCCTTTCTGCCTGCCGATTGCCTTGGTCTCTTGCGGCATGGAGCCTGATGCCGGTACTTCCTTCTTGGAGTCGAATACTCGACTTTTCTAGACGGCGATAGGTCCTCCTTGGGTGTCAAAGACGGACGCTTCCGCTTCGGACCTTTTGGTGTGTCCGGCTCTGATTTCGGTTGAATGAGTTTGCTTCGTGTGGACGCCGGTTTCGAGCGAGTCTGGAAGAGCTGTTGAACTATCTGCTATTAACGATTAAGACAAGAGACTCACCTGCAGCTCTTCCGAGACCTCGGTCTTCTCGACTCTCTTTTTCGCTTTCGGTGACCGTATTGGAGATGGCGCTTCACTCGCGTCGTTGCTTCGTTTACGCTTCCGCGGGCTTTTCGAAGATAAAATGCCAGTCTGGGAGGAACATCTTATCAGAATATCAACTGGGATTAAACTTGAAAGACGCACATCCGGTTCATCTCTTCCAAACACTGTCTTTGGGGACGGACTGGTAACGACTTCGCGTAAGTGAGGGAAATCCACTACGGCTTTGACCTCCTGGCCAACGTCTTCATCACCACTCGTCGCACTGTCCTCGGAGGAAATAACATCGTCGACGCGTCTTTTCTTCCTTGGCAGTGGGGTAAACAACGACCCAACGCCATTATCACCGTCTTCTTCGTCAAAATTGCTATAACCTGAACTGGGTTTTATTGGCGACGAGTCAAGCTCCTCAACCTCTTCCTCGTCTGTATCCCCATATATGTCACTCGTGCGTCCAATCTGGGCCACGCGCTTATTCTGCTCCCTAGGTTTAGACCTGCACGATAACTCGTTAGAGAAATCAATAGTAACAGTAATGATACGCGTTACTTTTTCTTGTCTAGGGCCGTCAGGGGAATAGCGGATCCAGCATTTGTTTCGTGCCGGGGATTGCCTCTGTCATTCAAGCCGCCAGTTAGGACATGCTACGGAGAGATGAGACGAATGCATACCTGTTTCTTGGAGCCATCTCGGATCTGCCCATATATCCCTTTGCGCGACGTTCAATTTGAGACGCGTCTTGCATCGAGCTGGAGCAGTGTGAGCTGCGCATAATGGACACTAAGATAAACCTCACATTTCAGACTGCGGCGTGCGAGCCATGTTTAACGAGTTTCTTGCCGAGGAGGCGTTCAACCTGTAGGGCATTGACGAAGGATCAGGCCAATAGAGGAAACCTGAGGTACGTTTGAATCAGTTCCTCCCAATTCCGTCCCGCATCCCTCATGGGATGAACGTGTCGCCGAGACGTCGAAGGAGCCGCAGGGGCGCAGGACTTTTTCGCCATGATGGCGGTTTCTGGCGAGCTACGCAGACAAGCACCGGGCAGGGGATGCAGAGATGCCATGGGAAACATGGAAATCCGTTCAGAACAAGGATAAGTTTAATGTTACGAGGGCGCAGATCCCAACTTCCACGTCCATGTGCAGAACGGAGATTGAAGGCGATATTCAACGTGGGCATCGACATGAACAGGTGCTGACTGCTGCATTGAAAAATAGATGGTAGGGACGTAGATGGTGGCAGGAAGAGAGGTGATCGTCCATGGTGGGACCCTGATCATGCTTCAACTTGAGGTGGTACAGCTCAGGACAAAAGCAAAGTGCACTTGAAATCCAGAGAATATGTTGCGACAACACAGCCGTTTCTCGCATTGACTTACTTCTTGTTCAGCAATATAAAGTAATATGTACAACACATCACGATGGAATGCTAAAGATATTCACTCTTGGCCTTTAGGTTTGGTCTCAACCCGCTCTCGAGGCAGATGGTTCAGCGACGTCTGTCCTCGCGCGTGTTCCAGCTCTTCACCGTCTGCAACTGGAACGATTCGTCGGCGTCTCTCCTGTGCGGACAATGTAACGCGGAAATAGTCGACCCACGAAGGTTTCTGTGTAACATGCCCTGGCTAAAACCCCACTTTAATGACTGCCCCACCATAGCCTAATACTGGACGAGCTCTGTAGGCCTTAAGGTCCGTACTTCTCGTAAAGCGGTTTCACAAGAGACCGCGGAGCAGGCCAAAACCGAATGAAGAGGTCTGTGGCAAAAGCTTGGAGGAAACCCTGGAGCTAGGCAAGCAGCGAGCAGGATAACCAAAGAGCGGACGTGAAGCAAGTTGAATCGAAACCACCGTCGTCGGGGTTCTCATAATCAAGCCCAAGACGTAATGGTTTCTCGGGCGTGGCCCGAAAGTTGATATTCGACCGCAGGTGTTCCCTAAAAACAATTGAGGAGGGAAACATACCGTTAGAGGAGTCGCATTTGACGCCTCTGCGCACGCATACTCAAGTTTGATCTGCAGAACACCTTTCTCACTAGGACGTTGCCGCGAGTTGAGACCTGCAGTATCACCCGCGTCAGATATCAGACAAAGTACACGACGAACCTGAAGAGCGTAGTCGCCAGTGCGTCCAACCTCTGGCAGCGTTCCCGGAATATTACACGCCGGATTGTTGGGGAGGCGCGTACAGCACCACGCACAACAGGCGGGCGGGGGTCGGGAGATGGGGAGGCCCCGGGAAACTCCCCTAGGACTCCAGCGATTTTGGCGGATTTGAGAGCCCAAAAATCGCGATTTTGGCGGCGAAAATCCGCGGATTTGAGGCGAAAATGGTCAAAAGCCCGGCGGATTTCGCGGATTTGAGAGGATCAGCAGGGGTTCACACCAAATTTTGGCACCATGCCATGCTCGAATTCCGCGGGGTATTACTCTCGAGCTGCACGTAACGCACTGTTCGGCTGGCCTACGGACGTGAGTGAGCTTCGGAGAGGCACAGAGCGAAATTTCACCCGAAGAAGTCACGAAACGTGATTTGGAAGCGTGACACAGTGGCACGTGGCGTGACTTCCTCGGCGATTTTTGGCGGATTTGAGGCCCAAATCGTCCAAAAGTGCGCGGATTTGAGGGCGATATTCGAAGGTCGCGCCGCCGGTGTCCTAGTGGAGTTTCCCGGGCCTAGATGGGGCGACATCCTATAACAACAACCTCATCGTCAGAAAGAATTTTCTGGCATCATCGATGGGTAACAACGATCCCCCGCTCTGTCTAATTTTTTGAGCTGCGCGATGGATGTCTTTCATAGCCAGACACAAGCCTGTCGGTAGGGATCGACCTCACGCGAGTAGCGCGCACTTTCAGCGGCGACCTCGCTCAAGTAGAGTTTGCCATTGACCTTGAACCGGTACCGGATGTTTCCCTGACGCTGGGTCATAAAGATACCAAAACGAATAAAGCCTTGAAATATGAGCAGGCTGTTAAACGTCGAAAGCCTCTCCGATCGCGAAGAAAAATACCAGAAGCGCATCTCCTTGCCTAAGCGACGGCAGGGATCGTTGGCCGACATTTCCAGTTCATTCTACATGATGCTCAGTATAAAATGAAATTGCTGATCTCTCCACGATCCTTGAGCATTCCGCAGGCCCAGACAAGTCTGCAGTAGTTCGTAGGGCGGTGGACTCAGCCAAGACGAATTGTGCGTCCACCCTCCGTGGACTTTAGAGTTTGTGGTTCTCGTGCTTGCCATGGGTCTTCCCCACGCAATGCAGCTGTCGTGAAGCTTGTTCGCGAACGTCGCCGTTCATCTGGGCCAACCATCTTTTGTCAGGAGATTGGCATCCTGGAGCTCTTTGACGACAGATTGTCGTATTGACTGGCGGATTTGTATCGAGTGAGACGAAGATGGTGGTGTGTAAATTTTTCGACGGGGAGTTGATAGGAAGTCGATTTGAGGCGTTGGGGGTGGAGAGTAAGCATATCGGCGCCTAGTGTCCAATAATAGTACTGGGTGATCATGATGATGCAGTGAACAAGTAGAACTCGCGATTTTATAGCGCGACGGTGGCGTCGGGTGCCAAGTTTGGATCTTGTTTGTTCCGTGTTTGTTGGACAGTCACATCTATTGTTACCATATCTGCTCATCGTCCACCTGTGGACGTACCACCTCCACTTAATTCTCATACACTACACGAGATGGAAAGAGTCTTCAACCTCCGAGAGACCTGTTTGATAAAGTGGAGAGAGAGAAGGGTTGTGTGGCGTTTTATTTTCTTGTTTAGCGTGAAAGAGGTTGGTTGAGGACGAGCTGGTGATGAAGACGTTGGAACAGAGAGAAAGTGAGCGTACTTATCAACTTGTGGAAGAGATGATGCAATCAACAAGTGATGTTAGTGGCCATTCTGCGAAGACAGCGCCCACCGAAGCTCGGACAAATCATTCATTTACTTGAGGCAAACAACTGATCAATCGCAGAATTGCCGCTAGCAGATCTCCCTCATTTTAGCTTGGGCGTGGTCGGTCTTGCACAACACATAGATTACAGGTTATATACTTGAATACAAAACTTTTTGAGCGTAATACTAATTTTATACTGTCCGCGGGAGGCTCTACTTTGGTGGTATACAAACAACAAATAAACAACAATCATTCATTCATTCATTCAACCATCCAAAACAAAGAGATCGTCGTCCTCAACCGTGCGCTCCGGAATACCCGCAGCGCGATCGGCAAAGCGGTCGCGGCCAGCATTGAACGACGGAGCAGCAGCGGCGGGATACACCGGCTGTTGTAAACCAGGCGGGGGCATATCAGCGATAACGCCAAACACCGGTCGGTCCTTGAACGACACGCCCCCCAAACCCCCAGGTGCCTTATACGATCCCTGGGAAGGCGCCGGCGGCGGCGGTCTCTGCCCGAAAAAGCTCGCGCTGAGCGGGCTCCCGCCAAAACTGCCCGCGCCCGTGCCGTAGCTCGATGCGCCCCACTCGCGCGTCTTGCCCCCGCGCCCCACGCGGTTTCGCTGAGGAGCGACGAGTGGCCGACGCTCCCCGGGCGGGCGTGGATGCGGGAGTAGCCGGCTGCGAGGCCCTGGGGGAGGGACACGCCCATCGCTGCACCGCGGTCGTCCCCGTATGGATCTGAGGAGAGGGCGTGGAGCGGGGTGTGTGAGGAAGAGTACCCGGCTGGGACGGCGTTGGGGGTGGGTAGTGGGTGTGGCGGCTGAGGAAGGCGCCCGAGGCGTTGCTGGGGGAGAGACCGGCGTAGGCAGAGGCTGGGGGCGAGGCCCAGATGCTGTCGTCGGAGGGGGGGCGGAGTACTGGAGGGGTCTGTGTGGCGGAGAGTAGGGAAGGTGCGGGGACACTCTTGCTTACGCGGCGGGCGAGCTCGTCAGCTGTGAGGAGATCTGAGAGTGAGCCGGGTAAGAACATTTCGCCGCCATCTGCGTCTGTGTCGGTATGTTGCTGCTGTATTTGTCGTCCACTGCCCCAGCTCCGTGGAGGACTACCGATTGGACCAAAGTCGACTGGGGGTTTAGATGGGGAGAGGGGATGGCGGGGTGTGCTCATGGGCAGTGTACCTGTCGTTGCCTCTTCAACGGGTTTAGTAGGCTCTACCACCACTTCTTCTTGCTTCTTTGCTGCAGCGACACTCGCCCACGACTTTGGTTCCTCTTTCTTTGGTGTTTGTTCCTCTGCGAAAAAAAAAGATTAGAGCGAATAACAAAAAGGGTAAAGCAACACACCGTTCTCGGCCATGGCGGCAAAGCTCGAGAAATCAGCGTCTTTGAGTGCAGGCGCAGGGCACTCGGGCTGATACTCGCCTTTAGCGACATGGTAATCGGCAGTCCGCCCACTTTCTTTCCGCCGCGTCCTCCTCGTCCTTCTCTCGCTCCCTCGCCCCGTCCCTTGTTCGAGTCCTTCCCCCCCTTCCCACTAGCCATCTGTGCCGCCTTCTTATTACGCCGATCCATTGACGGGCTCTGTCCGGGTAACACATGCGCGAGAGCACACTGTTTTTGTGAGAAAATGAATGGCTTGGATGATGACTTGCGCCCACCTTGTGTCCAAACTTGCAGGTACCCTTGACGAACCACGCGCAGACGTCCTTTTCGCCGCGTTCGCCGGGCCCCGTGGTGTGCGAGAACGGACATGCAGACCCTGCGGTGCACCCGCCGACTCGGAAGAATTTGCAGGGTACGTGAGAGAGGTCTTTGGCTGCAATAATACAGTTAGTTGGTTATCCACTCCATGTCTCCAACGCACTTTTGCCTCCTCCTCCTCCTCCGGCAGCCTCTTCTACACCGTTTCCATTGCTTCCTCCAGACGCAGGCTGAGGCATTGTCCGAGTCCAAGTTATTTAGTAGATCAAGCACACGAGAGAGAATCCTTCTTATGGGTTGGGTAGCGAGCCCCCAGAAGCAGCAGCAGCAGCGTCTGGTAGCAACCCAAGAAAAGATACACCACACGCTTACTTAATTTTCCCTTCTCCCACGAGTTCGGAGTTCGGATCGGGTACCGGGTGCATCGCGTCCTACTATTTATTGCAAACATCTGCTCATCACGGATTACACCCGCCCTCTGCCAACCGCCGTGCGTAGTCCCCACCCTAAATCTCTCACTGCTCTCTGTCACACATACTCAAATGTACATTCTTTTCCTCTCCCATCCTTCATTCTTTACTATCCTGTAACCGTTATCATTTCATCAACTTGTGCTAACGTCAAGGTAGATTAATATTTGTCTATTCACACCGCCGGTCTGAATCGCAACAATGTTGGATGGCTCGTTAAGCAGAGACTAGTCAAACTCTTTACCGAATGACTGAAATGATTGAATCGGACAGAGTTATCCGCTCCCTGCCACAGTTAAACAACGGCAAACAGCCTGGCTATCTTCTCTTAAGCAACAACCACCACGTCCGCCATGTCAGCCCAAGCTTTCCCATACCGCAATGACCTGCTCGCGCCCTATCTCGCCTTGCCTCAGGGTGAAAAGATCCAAGCTGAATGTATGCCTTCTCCTTGATCCCCCGCTCCCACCTCTAAATCGAGTCATTAGATGTCTGGATTGACGGCGATGGCGGAATGCGCTCAAAGACCACGGTCAGTGTGACGCGCCAGAGTCGGTCACTACTGACTTCTTGTTAGACCGTGAGCAAAAAGGTCACCGACATTGGCTCCCTTCGTATCTGGGACTTTGACGGCTCGTCCACCAACCAAGCCCCGGGAAATGACTCTGACGTCTATCTCCGCCCCGCTGCCATCTTCAAGGATCCGTTCCGCGGTGGCGACAACATCCTCGTGCTCGCAGAGACCTACAACAACGATGGCACCCCCAACCGCACTAATTTCCGCCACCACGCAAACAAAGTCATGGATGAGGCAAAGGATACATTCCCTTGGTTCGGCCTTGAGCAGGAATACACCCTCTTTGACGTAGATGGCAAGCCTTACGGTTGGCCGAAAGGCGGTTTCCCTGGACCACAGGGCCCCTATTATTGCGGTGCTGGTACGACGACCTTGCTACAATCTGCTTATCACCCCCTCATCACCTCTAGGAACTGGCAAGGTTTTCGGACGTGATGTTATAGAAGCCACTACCGCGTGCTTGTACGCTGGAGTCAACATCAGCGGTATCAACGCCGAAGTCATGCCTTCTCAGTGGGAGTTTCAGGTCGGGCCCTGTGAGGGTATCTCTATGGGCGACCACCTCTGGAATGGCCCGTTATCTTCTCGAGCGCATCACCGAGCAGTGGGGTATCAAGTCTCCTTCCACCCCAGCTCGCCGGCGACTGGAACGGCGCTGGCTGCCACACCAACTACAGCACAGGGCTATGCGTGAGCCGGGCGGTATGCAGGCCATCGAGGTCGCCATCGCCAAGCTCAGCAAGCGGCACAACGAGCACATTGCTGTCTATGGAGAGGACAACGAGCTCCGTTTGACGGGGCGCCACGAGACGGGCCATATTGGCTCTTTCAGCTCTGGTGTTGCGAACCGCGGTGCCTCCATTCGTGTGCCGCGACATGTCGCTGCGCAGGGCTATGGGTACTCGAGGACAGGCGTCCTGCTTCCAATATTGGTATGTTGGCAGTAGTCTTGTCGTTGCTCCGACGCTTAACGTTATGTGCAG
>JADNRX010000847.1:0-20408 GCA_015501595.1 Hymenopellis radicata
TTTGCGTTCCATCATTGATTTGCTGGTGACGATCGAGTGTGAGTATGGATTCGTATCGGTGCAGGAGGGCAGGAAGTATGGCTTACCGAAGAAGGGGCGTCCGACTTTCCTGAATGCGTGGATCCATAATGGGCGTACAAGGAACGGAAAGAGAGCGATGTTGGGTTCAGATGACGCGGTGAAGATGTTCCGGGAGTGGGGAGTGTGGTGCGATTCTATGGCGCCAGCGTGGCGGAAGCAGGCGCGCGTGGATTGGGGAGCTACAGAGTGGAAACAGTTGCAACAACCTGGGCAGAATGGACTTCTGAGTCTGGTGGCGATCCTGTCCTGGTGGCGGTCCTATTGTGCGGGCAATGGCGAAGTCGGATTGGCGACATGGAAGGAGGAGGAGAAGGAGGTGAGGTTGATGATGATGGATTTGCTAAGATACGTACGTAAGAAGAAGATATAGGGTGGCGCGGGAGAGAATATACCTTTGTTGCTGAAATTTAGAGACCTCAACGAGTCCAACACGAGTCAGACTCGCGACTCGTGACGTGAGTACTCACGCCAAAAGAAGTCCAGTTCAGACTCGCGTCGGACTCGACTTGCGATGACTTACGAGTCATCGCGAGTCCACTCGCGAGTCATCACCACCGAGTCCGAGTCATCTCGGATACTCGTGAGTACTCGCGAGTCTTACCCCAAATATTCATGCCCAGCGAGCATCCCCGGGCAATGGCACGGGGACAGTCAGTTGGGCATGAGGATGGGGTGGTGGTGGTGGTGATGGTGAGGGGTGGTGGTGGTGAGGGGAGTGGTAGTGGTGGTCGTCGTCGTTGATGGATCCATCCGCCGCCTCATCACATCGCGTCCTCCTCCGCCTCCTCACCGCATCGCGTCCTCCTCCTCATCGTGGTGTCAGCGCCGCAATCCAGTCGTGGTCGTAGTCATTGTCGTCTGGGAAGTCGTCCAGAACTCCAGATCACGGTCCAGTCGTCGTGTGCCCTGCTGCCGTCGCAGAGACAGCAGCAGAAGGCTCAGCACAGAGCCAAGGCCAGAGACACACCCCAGTGGCTGCCTGACAATCGTCAGAGCAGCGGGGGCGACAATCGTCGCCCCCGGGTGGTCGTGGTGGTGGTAAGAAGAGAGAGAGCACACCCGATCAGACGCTTACGCGTCCTCTCGGATCTCGGCCCGCGTCGCCGGATCTGGCAAGATAATCGCGCACGTCTCGTTCTCGAGACGTTGCGGACCATTTGCTTTGAAAAAATTTTGTAAATATAGTTTAAATACATCTCTAAATATTGGTGAGTCATCCTATGATGACTCACGGTCGGCAGAGCCATACCCAGACTCGCGCTCAGACTCGTGAGTACGTGACTCGTGAGTCACGCGAGTGCGAACGCCGACGTGCCCGACGCGAGTCGAGTCACCAGATGACTCGGTGACCCGGTGACTCGTTGAGGTCTCTACTGAAATTGAACAAGTGAGAAATGAGGGACAGAAGGAGTTAAAAAAACGTAGAAAGACGACAAGAGAACTTAGACTCTAGAGAGAAGTTGAACGTTCGGAGAGATAATATTAAAAAGAAAGCAGAACAGATAGCACCACCGGGAATCGAACCCACGTACTGACGGTGAACATATGACAGCGCACCATACAGCTGAACCACGAGTGCTTGAGATGCACGTCATGAAGTGTAACAAGGGTGCTGGTAGCAATTTCGGACTTAGAATGGATTACTTCTCAGACTCGATTTTCGCGGGGCATACATTTTGTCTGCTTTGAACGGCGGGAAGGTGCGGCGAATTACGAACACGAAGGTCGTGACCATTGTGGGATTAATAGAATTTTTTTGTTTTTTGGAGGGGGGGATCCTGGGATGCGCTGTGAAGTGTGGCGCAGCGTTATCCGCCTGCATCCAGCGATTGGACGTGGATGCGGAAGCCAAATGCATCGTATTTACATGTCAATTAATTAATATTCGCCGCTGCTAGGGAGCGCCCCAATGATTCCCCGCTGCGCGCCCTACCCGCCCAATGCTGCCCGCCAGCAATCACGGCCGTACGGACCGACAGCCGGTATGACGTAGGTGCGGTGCTGAGCGCCAGCATTCCCAATATGGATATCCAGAACTGGACGGCCGTGCCTGGCGGCGCCGGCATATTGGGTGGGGCTGAGCGTGGGAATCTTAACCGCTTTGGGCGTTGAACCGGGGTAGACTGTGGCTGTGCTTCAAGCAGTTGCTTGACGAATGAATACTGATGTGTCAGTAGTTGCTTGTGGGATGAGGCAATTTGCTACAGCTAAGGCTCCAAGAGATGAGAGGGGAATCATGGCGAACTGCTGGGATCCTACCTTTAGGAAGTGCAGAATCTTCCAGGCTAGTCCCATTGCAAACTTTCCGAGCACGGCGGCGCACTCATCGTACCGGCAGTGGACTGATCGAACACACACATAGTGTTGGATAATCAGAAGAAGCAAATCCAGGCCGCAGTTTCCGTGTGCGATCAATGCCATAGACATTTTCGATGGGTCTTGCGCGTCTCCAGCAAATTGCGTAAGGTGCACCACCAGATCTCGAGACGAAGTGGCATCTGAAGCCAGGAGTTCCCTGAGCTTCAACAGACCTTGATAGATCATGGACTCTGCAGATCCGGCGGGCTACAAGCTTGTCAGTAACAGGTAGTCCTGAAATGATAAGGTAGTTACCGCATATTCAAGGAGCAGGGGATAATTGCAGGCTACGACAGCAGCGAGCTGACGCAGCCCCATCTTGGGGAACCAAAATCGCCCGGGAACATGTTTGAAGAAGAGATCGAGCAGTCTTGTGAGAAGGCCACCGAAGTCGGACACTGCATCGTGAATGATGCGGAGTTCGTCGAAAGATTCCTCCGAGAGGCCATGCTGTTGGGTGATGAACTTGATGAGACCGGAGAGCGCTAAGAGGGACTCCGCGGCAATAGTCATTCCTTGTGCGCCTAGTTTGAAAAGACGCACAAACACCTCATTGTTCGTAGGGTCGAGGTCTGCCCCAAGCGGCGCATTGTCAAGCCATTCCTGAAGAGGACCAAACCGAGCGAACGGCTCAGCGTACAAGTGTTGAGAATAGACGAGTCTTGCGGCGAGGTTGGGGTCCGACGTTATCAAAGACGAGGTTCAAATTGATTGGAGGAGTCCTTCAGCATGCCCAAGGACGGCCATAAACAGATCGTAAGGCGGTGTTATGGACGTCGTTGACTACAAAACATTAAGCAAGCAGTCGCACCCCAGCTAGAGACCTCAACGACTCAAATCCGGGTCAGATCCGCGATCCACCACGCGAGTACCCGTCGCCAAAACTGCCGATCCGCGATCCTTATCTGATCCGACCCGCCACGGATTACGGATCAAGACGAGTCGGATCGCCGAGATCGCCGAGCGGGTCGAGTACTCGAGTAAACTCGAGTACTCCGTTGCCCAAATCTATTCATGCGCGACGAGTATCCCCGGGCAATGGCACGGGGACACTCAGTCATGCATGATGCAGACTGGGTAGTGGAGGTTGAAGGGAGAGTGGTGGTGAGAGTGGATGAGGTGGTGGTGGTGGTGGAGATGGTGATGGTGGTGGTGGAGATGGTGATGGTGGTGGTGGAGATGGAGATGGTGGTGGTGGAGATGGTGATGGTGGTGGTGGAGATGGAGATGGTGGTGGTGGTGGTGGTGGTGGTGGTGTGGGTGATGGTGGTCTGTGGTCTGTGGTCTCTGTCATCGGCGGCGGCGGGTCCATCAGCGCGCTCATCGTGTCACCGTGTCATCGCGTTACCACCCCATCCGTCGTCGGTTCATCGTCATCAGTCCGTCGTCGTCGTCACCCCATCTCCGTCGTCGCCCCATCCCAGTCGCCATCGTCATCCGGGAGTTGTCCAAGGTCGGCGCTGTCGTTGAAGTCGTCCGTTGCTGCTGTCACAGAGACAGCAGCACGCCCAGCACACAGCTAGGGCTCAACAAAGCACCCCACAGGCCTCCTGACAATCGTCAGAGAGGCAGCGGCGACGATCGTCACTCGCTGGGTGGTGGTGGTGGTGGCAGAAGAAAGAGTTGAGAGAGATCGAGTCACCGATCAGAGGCTTACGCGTCCTCTCGGGACTCGGCCCGAAGCGCCGGATCGCGAGATATTCTTATCACGTCTGTTCTGGGTGACGCATGGGCCCATTTGACTTCGCAAAAATTTATAAATTAAGATTAAATATATAGCTAAATATTCACGAGTCAACGCGAGTACTCGCGACGAGTACTCACGCCTCCAGAGCCCGATCCGCGATCCATTACTGATCCGACCCGCCACGGGTCTACGGATCAAACGGATCGGATCTCCGAGATGCCCGAGCGGATCGAGTATGGGTAAACCCGTGTGATCTGTTGACTCGTTGAGGTCTCTAACCCCAGCACTGTGAAAACCGTACCCATTTTCCAGATGCAGCATACCCAGCACCCAGATAATCAGGTGCGGCATGGGTATTCGTGATCATCCTTTTCAGTAGGAGAACAGATGCAGGAATGTCAAGAATCTGCTAGATATGGTTAGACCGGCAGTGCAGAATGAGGTGCCAGACAAACCTTTGGCTTGAGCTCGACCACAACCGGCTCTTCCTCATCGTCGGAGATTGAGATGGGCTCATTAGGACGAGGAGTCTTTGAGGCTTTGTCGCCACTGCCAGACTCGGCCTTGAGATTCTCGGTACTGGTTTTTTGACGTTTACCGGCGCTTGTAGACTTGATATCATCATCTCTGGCACGCTAGTAAGAGTATGAGTGGGCAATAATGAATATGAATAATTCAGACTCGTACCTTTGGAATTCTGTTGGGCTCATGTAACGGTAGATCCGCCTGGTTCTTTGCTAAGCAAACATATACCGGGCAAGGAACATCGTCTTCCTTCATTTGCGAAGGATGCCAGTTGGTATTGGCACTACGTTGCCGAGTCAGCTACGTTCATCGGAGGTAAGAGACAAGACAACAGCTTACCTTCGTATTGTCTGGTACGACGCGGCACCCCGTTGAATAAGGGTATTCGGAACGAGTGTTGAAGCTTTGCCACGCATCCCTGGTGTGACGACGTCCATAAGATGAAAGAAAGTTGCAGCGTCGACATCTTTCGTCTCCTCGGGAAGTCGCTCCTTAAGAAATGCGAAGATGATCATGGTGATGGTGGTCCCGATGCAGATTTTGGTACATGGACTTTCCGAACATAGCGATTCTCCGTGCTTTGCAGATTCTGAAAGCTGCAATGATACGTTAATTCAAGTATACAAGTCTTACGGACCGACATACACAGCTTTGGAGGGGCGCCGAACTGTCTCCTCATGTGCGGCCTTCGTTTGCGGGATGAGTATGATCGTCATCTCGGGCGTATCAGAGTCAGTGCTGCCTTTCTTCTTTCGAGATGGCGGGGCACCAGTCTTGTTGGCTATCTTATCAGCGATGATCTAAAGAAAATGAGCTCATTGCGAAGTCAAGACACACTGAACATACTTTTTCTGAGGGATCAAACTTGAAGGAAGTAGAACTGCTGTTATGAGTAACAGTTTCTTGTCGACGGGCATCGCGCTCCTTCGCAGCAGCTCGGGCCTTCGAGGCATCCCACCACGGGTTCTCGGGTGGCTTGTTGAGTGAACCAGGAGCATGGTGAGGTGGCTTCTCGTCCTTGGTCTTCGTCTTGTCTTGAAATGCGAAGAGAGTCTCCGCGGTGGCACCGGTAAAGGCTTAGGATCGATCTTGTTCGTATTGACCTATGCAAGGTGACGTGTGAGATGTCGAATAGAGAAGGCAGAAGTCTGAGATACCTTTTTTTCAGCAAGCGGCGCTGACGCTGATGTGTTGTTGTCTTCGGGTAACTACAGCAACACGATGGACAAAGTTTAACGTGATTCGAGAATAAAACTTACCAGAATGTGGGATCCAATCGGACAGCTACAAACGTCACACAGATGATTGAGTTTGAGCTCTCCGAGACTCTTGCCATCAACGAAGGCTTGTCCACAAGCTTGCGGACAGTCGTTCTTCCGGCAATGTCTGAAGATGTGAGTGGTAGCAGGGTAGTCATAATGAGCAGAATGGGCATCCTTGGACTGGAGATGGGGCATTTTATAGTCTTTTTTCATGGCATGGCCAAACAAGTGTGGCCAAATAAACCGTTAACAGCGTGTGCTAAGCAGATGGAGAGGTGCTCGACATTTCTCTCTCGTAGGGTTGGCTTGGGATGGTGATGACCATATTCAGAATGCTGTGTCTAGAAGGTTCTCGGTGCTGCACGGGTCGTTTCGCATCAGAACAGGGTGAACTCACACGATTACGACTAGTTACGACGCGTCTGAGCCCATCTTTCTGCTGTGGAAAGTCCATTGTTATCGATTCCTTATTCACTGCGAGGGTACCATCATGATGTCATCATCTATCCTAATGTGGTATGCAGCGAAACACCGCCACTTCTGCCGCCTTCCCGCCCCGTCTTCTAATCAAAATCAGCAGTGAGGTTCTACTCTGAGGAAGTGGCTGCTCACTTTCAGAAAGTGAAGTTTACTTTGCCAGAGTTCACACTCACTTTCTGAGACCAGGATCTTACTCTGAGAAAAGTAGCTCTTCACTTGTCGAGGCACACTCTCACTTGTCAAAAGTGCCGGCTCACTTCGAAAAGTGAGTTAAAAAAGCAGTATTTCAGGCTCTGTACAAAGTGGAATTATTACCCAGTATTACCACCAAACACCTCCGAGTCGGGTTTACTGTGGTTTTTAACGGTATCAATACAGTATCGAAACCTCGGCTGAGGTATTGGTACAGTTTCGATACTGACACGTGACGTGATGGCGCGCTGGTGCTCAGGCAAGCTGAAAGTGGTGGGATAAGGGCGGGTGGAGCGGCGGAGCGGTGCACCACATCACGTGCCGGTATCGAAACCGTTACTAACGGTTTCAAAACCAGGACCTCCGGGGTCAGTATCAATAACACCCGCCGGAGGTTTACTGCGCAGTGCGCTAGGGTAGTGGAAACAACCTAGGTTACAGTACCGAGAGGTTGTTTCCCAGTAAATTACCGGTTATTTACCGGTTTGTAACCTAAGGCTGTTGGAGGTAGGTTATTTACCTGCACGTGACATATCCACGTGATGTGTGGCGCACGGAAAAAAGGTACTATGCACTTAGGACTAAGTATATTCAGAGGCAAGCAAAATTACTATTGTTGCCTTTGAAATCTATCTGACTCCGATGGGACTGAGGAAGTGTGACATCTGGCTGGGAAAGGCTGAAAACACTTGACGCATGCCCCGCGGAGATGTCACGTGAAAATATCACGTGCAGGTAAATAACCGTTTTTAACCGGTAAATAACCTGGGCCTCTGGGAGGGTAGGTAAATAACAGTTATTTACCACCCCCCGAGGTTATTTCCACGACCCTACAGTGCGCCACCCTAAATTTTGCTCAATGCCGACACAAAACTCGAAAAATGGTTCAGCCCGTGATCGAAACGGGGACCTTGTGTGTACACGATGTGAGACACAAATCATAACCACTAGACCACTGAACCTTGTCGATTGTGCCTTACTGCGCCTCCTGACCATTTTCGCTGCTATTTAATGTAATTCTTTATCATAGTTTCAGCAATCCTCCACTAAAAAGAGAGCTAAGCGGTTATGCAAGGTACTGCCAGATACATGCGTCCAATATGTACATAGCAATCGTCGTAATTTACATGCAACGTGCCCGCACGATGCCTCCCCCATCTATGCCTCAATAAAATACCGAACAAACCGCCTCTTCTCTACGATAGTCGCAGGCGAATCCCTCAGAACAACGGGTGCCAGAACAGCTGCTATAGAAGAGTCAACACTCGATACGGAAAATCTGGACGAAATGCAGACCAATCATCCTCGCCTTATCCTCCTCCTGCTGCACAATATAATGAAGGAACGCCGTCACTGAGATCCACACATTGACGTTCACGATCGGGAAGGCGTCCAAGACCTGATACATCTTTTCAGCCAGTTTCCATAGAGGACTAGAAAGCGACACACCTCGAATGCTTCCTCACGACTGTATACATTGTCGATTTCAACATGCTCGGGGACAAGATTATCGAGCAATTCCAGCAAAATCATACCATACGCTTGTGGCGGCAATCCAGATGGAAAAGCAGTGTTTGTGTCCAGACACTCTCGAACAGCGGACGCCGCATCTTCGAGAGTTGGTGCTGGTGCTGGTGGGATTTTCATGACGGAGGCTGGCACACTACCAGCTGTCGAAAGCGTCGATGCAGAGGCTGGCGAGGTCATAATAGATGAAGTAGTCGGACTCGTAGACGACGTAGATGGCTCAGGACTCTTGAGTGACGAAGCGCGCAAACTTGAAGTGAGCTCCGAAACCGAGGCTTCTTCGTCGTATCCCGTGGTCTCCTCTTCCAGCTCGGTGAATGCCTCAATGAGCCGATTATCCATCATCCAGTTTACGAGGCGCATCACCTCCCGAGGCGCATTGAGATTCTGCTTCGAGTTGCTCTGCCCCCAAGTCGTTCGTATAGGACCTGGGAGCGCCGTCAAGGTGACAAGAGGGATCCCAATACAAGAAGGTTCTGAGATTGTAAATGAACTTCCAATTGACAAGTGGTAGAAACACAAGCACGTACGGTAGTCGCCCTGGACAACGATGAAGCGGTCCTTGCCTAAACCAGGCCCAGTGTGCAGAACAAGCGTACAGTCGAGGTCACGCATGTAATGTGGCGTGCTCTCGTCGACGTTGATTGTAAGTGTGACATCCAGCGGTTGATAAGGTAGTAATATGCCCTGAATGTTTTGTCGAAGAGGTATACCCAAAAGGAGAAATTGGACTGACGGTGACGGGTTGTAGTGTAAGCCAAGGCGGGGCTACGTACGGCGGATAAGTAAATGCCTGACTTGATAAAAGACGTACATACAGATGTCGCCTTCAGGTGTCGGCGGCACAAACCGAAACACGCAAGGATTCTTTCCATCGTTGCGTAATCGCACCGTTCTCGTTATTCTCTGTTTGTACCTACACACTGCCGTCAATTTAAATGACTTCTTGAAGAGAGGAGCGACATACCGGACGTTCCCAATGCTCACTTCCTCCGGTTCTACGCCCACCTTTCTACTTTCCAGGTCCAATCCTTGTAATTGGCGGTAGAGGCTTCTAGCGGTCGTTAGCCGTGCCTTCTCGTTATAGATGTCTACCTAGAAGAGGTTTAGGTGGTTTACTGAAGCGCTGAGATCACTTCCAACCTCTAGTGTGAAGTCGGCCGACACAGGCCGGTGGTCACTCATCGTAATTTGGGCGTGGCTGGTATACGTGTGCTGCTTAAGCATAACTGCAGGACCAACGAGATTGAGGATACGATCTGTCCACGCCGGTTTGCGCCTGTGGACGGAATGAGTGAGACAACGGGAAGGTATACACAAAATCGTACTTGATGTCGTATCCCAAAGAATCAGTTAGAACGCCAGGGCTATAGCGGTAGGAGCTAGATATCTAATATTAATCTTTGTTAGAAGAGACAATACTTTGAGTATACGCACGGGGGATGGGTTATCGGATGCTCAGAAAAATGATCAAACGCCTGCCCAGATTGCATAGCATTTCGCAGCTGGAAGTTTATCGTCAACGGTGCTCAAGCATCCCCGAACGCCACAAACCTGGTCATAAGCCATCAATGCATTGAGGTTCTTCTTCCGTGCCCAGCGATGTTGATCAGCCTCGAACAACAGTTCACGTACATCGCCATCCGGCTGATCAACTCGATAATTCAAGTCACCCTAAAGGAATCAAGATTCGTCCGAGAACTCGAAACAGGCAACTTACCATCCAGAAGACAACATCGCTCTCCCAAATAGTTACGCCTGACTCAAGACCGAAAGTCAGTCGCTTTGCTAAATCGGCAAAGTCGCTATTCCTCTTGTCGACCATCTCATCAAACGCTGCGAGATGACTGTTCACGAAGGTGAAGACTGTCCCACCAGATTCACTGGCGTCATCGCCCGATCCCCCTTATAAACGACTTGCACCGCAGTTCCGCCCTTGTTCCCCATCACACCCATAATGCCCACACCGGCAACAGAAGTCCTAACATCGGCGAACCTGTGCGCAATAGCTTTCCGAACGATCACGACAATCAGAATCCCGACAAGCTGCTTTGAGGCCAGCTTGGTGTATTCGGATTGGTGCTCGCCCAACGCAGCAAAGACAGCGGTACACCACGCATCCTCTCTAACCGTGCTGGTGGAGTAGATTAGGGCCTCTGTAGAAAGGTCGAGTTCCTGAAATCCGAGAACAAGGATGTCGGGAAGTTCCTTGGGCGCCACAGAGACCGCGGTGGAGGTCGATGCTATCGGTGGAGTGTCGACGGTGCTTAAGGAGGAGTTAGTGGAGGCTATCAGGTATGATTAGTCTCTATTGAAGATATTGTGAAATTGCTTACACTCCAGCGGGTCTTTCTCGTTATCTAGAATCGAAAAAGGTGATAACTCCTCTAATGGTGGAATGAGATGACTACCAGTGTAATCTGACGTTCCCCGGACCCATGAGACGAGATCTTGAGAAGGTGTTTGTCCGTTGACATTGAAAGTGCCGACTCGGATGTTTAACTGGGCGCGTCCCTTACGCGTCTGCTCTCGTGCTTGAGTACGAACCCAATCATCCCTTAGCAGGAGTATGTCGTGAGTATCATCACCAGGTGATCCAGCGCTGGCAGGTGACAGCCGCTCGTGGAGGGGTTGGTGTAAAACCCGAAGGTCAGGCGGTACGGAAGTTACTGCGCTCAATTAAGAACGGTAGTCAGAAACAGGAAGGACAAGGACACACTTATTGGCAGGGTATGCTCAGATGCATATGGCGCGAGCCAAGAATATGTCTGGGAAGGAGAGGATGGGATGAAAGTTTCTAAAAGTAGTGGCGTCAATCGCGAATGATGATGGGTTCGAAAGTAATGCACCTGAAAGCTCCTTGAGCCGTCTGTATTCACCCAAGAGACTTTGTAGTCCTTGAACATCCTGCGTGTAGAAGGAAAGAGGTTCGTCTTGGGGGCTTGGGCTGACAGTTATCCTGAGGCCTGGAGCAGTTAGTACATCGTGAGAGAAATGGGGAGCTAATTACCCGTGCGGTCTTGTGAGCCTCCTACGGATCCCACTCGCATTTGGGCCATGGAAATAGAAAAGTCTCCGCAGACAGGAAAGACGCGTTGTATTTCGAGACTCTCGGGATAGGCATGATTTTGGGGTTTCTGTTTGAGAACGAAGACACTAGAGAGTGATCAGTTCCGAATATTTGGGCGAAAGATGGCTGTAAAGTCGAAGGTACGCGTCTCCTATTTCCAGCCCTTGGGTACGGCATATGTGCTAGGCAAAGGAATAACCGCCGCAGGGAAAGAGGCTTGGAGATTTCTCCGCCAGAAGCACTTCGTGACAAGGAAGTGTGGTCGGTACCATTCAAACGTATAGTCATATGGACTCACAAGCCCAGTTTAGGGAACTTGGTGCTCACCTTCCTTCCTCATGGTGGTCAAGTTCATCTTTGTGTGAAATGACGGCGACAATCCTTCTTGTCCTGAAGTTGGAAACGGTTGGTTGACGATAATGAACGGGGGTATCGATTTGGGTATCAGATGCGGTGGGTATCACTAAGACTTCTAAGGTTGCTTTTACGTCGTCTGATGCTCTCAAGAGCATTTTGAGGCCATTGTCAAGGTCGGCCATGGGCTAGAAGGGTCGACGAGCTCGAGTACGTCGAGGTTGTGTAGGAAGATGACGAAACGCTGATCTTCCAGAAATTAGCCGGACATACACGGCCGGCTAGAACCGTTCCTGATCTTAAAATAGCGTCTTTGACCTCGATTCTGCAAGTCAACGCATGCAACCAAAACCGCAAAATGACTCGTAGGGAATGCTCCGCAGCTTCGACATTGATGTTACAGGTAATCTGCAATGAGGTATTCCTGCCCTGGACCATTCGAACACATTCAACATCATCACAAAGAGCGTTCCAAAGCTTCAAGAAGCTGTTCAAATATGAAGAACGGCCTCTTGCATCAACGGCCTAGCTACTTACAATGCGCAATATTTGCCGCCGGAAGGATATGCTTGGTTAGCCATTATTCCGTGTCCTCGAGGAGTCCAAGCCTTCACCACGCGTTCCGGGAGGAATTCTTTACGTGGAACATTGCGCCCAACGGTCGGCTAAGGACTGTTATTTAGTGAGAACATGCATGAACGCGTAATGTTCGTCATTAAACCAACGATCCCGCTGATTGTGAAAAATTCCAGACCCCGTTGTACGTTGAAAGGCCTTCCATCCCATTGACAAGGGAAGATGAAAGCCGATGGGTCATATCTTCCAAATTGGGACCCGCCAATCGATCAGCAGCCTAAGCTCAGCCTTGGCGCATACGATGGTAGTCTCCGTTGGTGGGCTACGTTCTTAGAATCAGGATACTTCCTGACCGCCACCAACCCTTGAGGCAATGGTAGTCCAGGCGCGCCATTTTTTCCTTTCCTTTGGACGGCGATAACCACGTGCGCCGCGCCGACATTCCCACGTTACCCCGCATTCGTATGGATCATCCCACTTTGGTTTGGCTCGCCCTTCTATCCTTTGCCGACACTGATATATGGCCGAAGATGGGGGGGCGGCCCGGCGGGTGCACGTGACAGGTAAATTACCACCCGAAATCTGACCCTCGCCGGCCATGTAATTTACCAGGTAATTTACTGTAATTTACATGTAAATAACTGTTTTGGTAAAAAACCTCCACTTATTTCCCCACCTATCCGACACTGCACACGACCCAAACACGACCTGAAAGGGCTCAAAGTCAATCTGGAGGACGGACGACAAAGGGACCAGAATGGAAGAATAACGGCACGATTCGGGGGACAACCTGCGTCTCCAGCAACGAGACCGGCCTAGATAGTCACGCGCCGCAATTGATGTCCATTGCACCACATATTTACCCCAGCTTTGGAAAGTGGCGCGGCGCGTATAAATACGGGTTCTGGACCCCGTCTTCTTCATTCGAACCACCATCATCAACACCTTTGCTTGCCACTCAACTCCTTCTCCTCCACCGCCGTCCCCTCAGTCATGACTCGCACCGCACGCGCTGTATTCCCAAAGGCCATGATCAAGGACCGCTCAGAGTCCAGGTCTGGCCTCGACAAATCGCTGCGCAAGAACGGCGGTGGCCAGCACAACTGGGGCAGCCTCGCCGACGAACGCGACCTCGAGTTTGCCGCACTAGACGATGAAGCGATGGACATGCAGAAAGAGGAAACGGACGTCGACGCCGACACAGCTAGTCAGACGTCCGACTCCAGTTCGTTGTCATCTCATTCCACATCCGTGTCATGAGCTAATCTTGCAGTACTTGTAGCTACCGACTCGAACAAACCGGCTGTGGCGAGGTCTGCTTCTTACATGTCTGACCAAGAGCTCGAGACCGCCAAAGAGTTCAGGAAGAATGTCTTCAAGGGTGAAGGTATACAACTCTACTCAGCTCCTGTATCTGTGTCTGAATCTGCTTACAGTTGACCTCGCCGCCATCGCTCGCACCTCGTCCGCTGTCTCGACATCTCCTCCGGACCACAAGACCATCGTCACGCCCGTCACTCAGGTCCATCGTTTCATCTTTCCCTATCTTCTCGAGACTGAACTTATTGTCAGGTCTGATTATATCCGTCACGGTTCTGCCATCGCTGCCCATATCTTGCAATAATCAACACTCGAAATCCAATGTACCTGTATATTATCGTGTTCTGGCATCATCGTAAATCATAAACCAACGCAATTTTATCATTCAGTGCTAGTTCATCGCAATGCCCCAATCTAAGCTGTGAAACATCCGTCAGATCACAAGTTTGCAGTAACATGACTTTTGAATGACCTCCCTTTGCCGGCAGACTGAATGAAGATCTTCGCCGAAGCCTCAAGTGTATTGAGGCGTCGCAAGTTCCCGACGCCAAAGTAGTTGTACTACTCGCGAGTTCTTTGACGTTACGTTGATACCACTGAATTCGAAGAAGATGTTGTTTCCATCATCTCGAACGTTCGAAAGTTGCAGCATGGGAACAGTATCTCGTTGCAGTGATTCTGAACATGGGCGGTCGGTCCAGATTGTGACTCTCTCGCGTTATCCCAATCCAGGCAGATAGAGTGCAGATAGTAGGCAGATCAATAGTCACTCAGATGGTAACAGGTGGGAAAGTTGAGCTTGTTAAGAGTGTTGCCATAGATAACAGGGCCAGCAATGTAAGCGCTGTAAGCATCTGTATAATCGGGCTCTAGACTGAGAGGAATATCGACAGCTGAGGAGTCAAGATTAACGTTCATCGTTCGATCGCGTGCAAGCGCGTAGGGTTCCTAGGTTTCCGGGGACAGTAAGTAGTCTAAGAGCACCCACTATGTACTGACCACTTCACGGTCGTGACTCGCGTCCCCTCGACCTCTCCTTTATTCTGATTCAGCACGCGCAGGTGGCGTTGAATTCTACATGTGGCGTGTGGCGCTGGTGGCAGTGCTTGACTTTGGCCTAAAGCCATCAGAAATAACAACGATTCACCTTGCCCTCCAACAACCGACGGCTGTCCACCTACTTACAACGACGGCGTTCCGAACAGTTCTTGGTACGACCTCTTTATCCCCGTTTATCTGGCTGTCCGTCACTTCGCCCACCATCTGACACGCAAATTACGGTACAACTGCTAAAACGAACAACAGGAAAGTCGGACGTTTGAGTTGCGTTCGAGCCATTTGAAGTTGGCGGTTGCAGGCGGTCCGCTGCCAAGACCTGGCCAAGACAAATGTTGGATATTATGAGCCCGGGGCGGAAGGAACACATACGGTTTTCGGTCCGAAAGAGGAGGGTTCACGACACCCCGCATCAACAGACTTCTCCATGTTCTATTTTTATACCCACGACCGAATCAGTCGGGTCCTATTGGACGAGATCTCTGTGTGCTGATAGACGAGGTAGGGCTTTTTTCGCGTCCTAGGATGCTATCTGCTAACCTTAACTGACGCCGTCTACCTTTATCAGTATATGATGCGCTCTAACCTCGTCGAGACTACCTCTTCCGGATGATACCTTTTGACGAAAAAGATGGAAGATAACGGATCCTGCGCCTGACCTCTGAGTCGAGTCACCTGGCCCCGCGTCACCCCTCAGTTCGCATGAGTATATAAGCCGACTGGCTGCCTCAGTCCATCTCGCATCCCCCCACCGTGATGGACGACAAGGAGATTGTTCTGACTGAAGACCAGAGCCCAAACCGGGAGGGCACCGCCCATCAGGCTGCGCTGGGACCCAAACCGAAGAGGAAATACTTCTTCTCGCCGTTGGACTCGACGTATGCGGATGCTGTTAATCTCGACGCGGAGACTGTCGAGTTTACTCCAGAGGAAGATGTACGCGTTGACCTTCTTTCCTAGGCTTCGCGTTGCTAACGAGGAATCGTCGCAGTATGCAGTGAAGAGAAAAATCGACAATCGTGTGTTGCCTTTGGTTATTTGCAGGTAAGCTCTCATGCTATACGCGCCCCCGTCTTAGAACTGGCCTAACCATGTCGACAGCTACGTTTGTACGTCTTCGTCGAGCCTCTCGGTCATGGTACTGATGACATCCCCGAACTTTCAGTCAACCAATTCGGTGCGTATCATGTGTTGTTCAATATGAACCCCGCTCTAAGTTTAACGTGTCATCAGATCGTACCAACATGTAAGCGCATCCCCATTGGCCTGCTTCGATAGACTGACATTGACTTGACAACGACAGTGGAAATGCCCATGTCCTTGATGAATTCAATGAGAACTTCGTCAGTCATCTTTCTCATCTCATTTCCGTGCGAGCTAACAGACTGTAGGGAATCACGAACAACGACAAATGGACGTTGGCTCTCAGTATTTTCTATGTGGGATATTGTAGGTGGCTTTCTGAATTGTTTGTGACGTGGTGCTAAGTTTTTTCCAGGTCTCTTGGAGATGCCAGCTAATGGTAGGAATGATCATAATTCTGCGTCGGATTCTTATTGATACTCTCATAGTTTTCCAACGGTACATCGGCGCGAATCGGTTGTACGTCTATACCGCTTGTTTTTGGCCGCCAGAATGCTGATTATCCTCTAGTTTCTTCCTTTCATTGACGTGGTGGGGTATTGCTTCGCTCTCTTTCGTGTATGCGAAAGGTTACGGCGGTCTTTTGGCTCTTCGGTACGCATTACTCGTCGTCCGCTGGTGATAGGACTCAATGCGGCTTCTAGCGTTCTTCTGGGAATCGGAGAGGCGGGTTATTACGCTGGGATGATATACTACCTGTCATTCTGGTACAGGAGGTGTGCTTTACATTTCTTCACCTCTTCATTCTTTACTCAAAGTCGACAGGCACGAGCTGGCAATGCGCATCAGGTCAGCATCTACTATCACTCCCTTCGTTGTTGCGCTCATCAATCTCGCAGTTTGTGTATGACTGGAACATTCCCGGGAGCCATCGGAGTACGTCAGACACACAAGTGGCTCACAGTAGTATTTTAACCGACCGCCTAGGGTCTCCTTGCCTTTGGATTAGTTCGAGCTAAAACCTCGCTGTTGACTGGGTAACTTTGATCACTATGAGGTCTTCTCCCTTAGCTAACATCATTTTAGATGGCAGTTCCTCTTCCTCGTACGCCCCTCGCCTGCCAGGATAGAATCCTTTCGTAACTTCTCTTTAGATCGAAGCAATTCCGACGTTGATCATGGCTTCCTGTATTCTCTTCTTCCTTCCCTCGTTCCCGTTCTCGGCGACTTTCCTCACTCCTCGCGAGCGTGCTATTGCTCAGGCCCGTCTCAATCGCGACCACAGGCCGACGTCGCATGGTGGAGCGACGGGTTGGGAGAGCTTCAAGCTTGTCATTACCGACATCAACTCATGGCTGTTTATGATTGTCTATGCGAGTTGTGAGTATCGATCCATGTTCCTTTTCCTCTTCCACTGATAGAGCCATGGTACCAGTCAACGTCGGCGTTGCGACTGTCTCATATTTCTTGCCAACTGTACGTCCGTCATGGGTGGGCGAGGGGGGTGTCGACATCTAACGACCTCTGTAGCTCATCAAAGACCTCGGGTTCTCCTCTATCAATGCGCAAGGAATGACAGTGGCTCCATACATCGTCGGATGGTTCATGGTCTTCTTACAGGCCTGGAACAGCGATCGCACGAAGGAGAGAGGGTACCACGTCATGGCGTCCACGGCTATATCCTTCATCGGATACGTTATCCTCGCTACTTCTGTTCAGAAGAGCGTGGGCGCTGCCTACTTTGCTCTCTTCTTGGTGGTTGGCGGAAATTTCAGCTTGTTCCCGCTCGTCATGTACGTCTTCATTTGCTTGAATGTCGAGAAAGATACTGACAACGCTACGCAGGAGCTGGGCCGCTAATGCGTTCTCCCCAACGTCCAAGGTGTGTGATGGACCTTCAACTTATTCTGGATGATGCATTTACGCTTTTACAGCGTGGCGTCGGTACTGCATTTATTGTTTCGATCAGCAACACAGTGTCTATGTATGTGCTTCATACGAGATAGCGTACTCAAACTAATCCTGCAACAGTGCCTCGCCTCAAATATATTTCGACTCGGAAGACAACTTCCGCAAAGGCCATGCTATTTCTGCAGCGTAAGCAACCCGCATCGACCCTTGCTCTCCGTTGTAACGCTCTTCTACATCAGGTGCCTGTTCGTGAGCTTCCTTACCGCGTTTGCTCTTCGCACGCGTCTTGCTTGGTTGAACAAGGAATGCCAAAAAGCTGCAAGAGCTATCAGCGAGGAGAAGGACAAAAATGAGACGCCTGGGGAGATTCCGGATAGCGACTACAGATACGTTTTCATGACTTAGGATGAAGATGATGAGAAGAAGTACCCTACCAGCACAATTTGTATGATGCGCAGCGTCAAGTGGAATTTCTTTGCGCTGCAATGCGCAGTCGCGAAAACGTATATATAAGTTTACCGACGACTCTACGGATGCCTATGCGGCCACCCTTTGTCTCCTCTTTCGACTGCAAATCGGCTTTCATCTTCCCTTGTCAATGGGATGGAAGGCCTTTCAACGTACAACGGGGTCTGGTGCGCAATTCAACTTCAAGAAGTTCAGCGTTCAATACCCAATGCAGAAAGTTTCAAGTCCACTCAAACGTGACTTCCTGATGCATCCGAGTCGTTAAAACAACGACTCGACCTCTCCAACTCAAGCTCTACCACCACAGCCGCCCAGCCACAATATGGAGGGGTCGCCAAGGAGTCTCGGTTTCCTCTCATGAATTTCCAGGAACGTCTTCGTCTTCGAATCCTTCCACTAATTATGTACTCGATCAACATTCTCGCCTCACCAAGCGATATAGACCGGTCCCGACCTCCTTTCTGCTGTCCCCCGCCAAGATTATTATTGGATACCGCCTCGCCAGCTCTGTCGCGCCACACTAGCTTACTCTCTCATCGGTTGAACAATGGCTTAATGATCTCCCAGTTGCCTCGGTCGGCCTTTTCTGATTATTCATGGCTGACAACGCGTGCACTCATGAAACTCAGCCTGGTGATCGCCCTTGTCCGGCACCGACCCTTGATGTGACTGAGAGCGGCATATATATTCGAGCGCCAGGCACTTTTTCTCAAGACCAAATAAAGATCGCTCTCGTGCATTCCCTCTTTCCCATCCACGTCGCCCTCCCTCCCGCCTTTCGCGAAACTAGAACGTCTTCGGACCCCTCACACTCTCTTTACACCTTCCCTCGCTTTTGTTAGAAAACTATCCCCTTCTGCAAGATGTTCTGCAAATCCCTTGTCTTTTTCGGGCTCGCTTCGACTGTCCTCGCCGACATCTATGTGTGTTTTTCTGTCTTCAGCGTTGAAAAGCGGTTTTTTGAACGCCGTTATGGTCGTATAGATCACCTCTCCTGTTGCTTCGACTTCGTGGGCCGCGGGTGAGACCGGGACAATAACCTGGGAGGACAGCTCCTCCTCGTCTACCTACACTCTGGCCGAGTTCGGTGAGGCAGAAGTAGCTATCGCCGTTGGAAGTGCGTCTTCGCAGGTACGACAGTTCGTTTTCAACATGTTATTGCATTCATTGATCTTTATCAGACGAAACTCTACATCATTTCACCCAGCGTCAACTTTGCCACGACCGCCTCCATCCAGTTCACTGTTGATGGAAGCATTGGAGCTGACAGTGACAACTAGTGCGTACACTCACAGGCAGGATATACGCGTTCTAATCACCGGCTTTAGCTTCATCCGTGTCGACTCTCTCAACCTGAAGGACAAGACCAACACTCAGTACCCGGCCCAGGCTTTCTCCGCCAAATTCGCGTACGTGCTCCCCCTACTCTGTCGCGTTGCTGCTGTCTCACGTGTTCCCGACAGGCTGACCAACATGAATGGCTCCTTCAACGCCACGATCCAGTCCCAGATCGATGGCCAATCTACCGCACCCCTTGGTGGTGCTACTGCCAGCAAGTCTGCATCCACGTCGACCGCCACTACGACCAAGAACAACGGTCTGGCGGCGACTGGAACCAGCACCAAGACTGGCTCTGCTGCCAGCTCTACTGCGACCGGCAACGGCGCTGCTAGCAGCAACGCCCAGGTGTGGTTGAGCGTCGTGTTTGGTGCCATCGTTGGATTAGCTGTGCTAAACGCAACTTCGTTTTTCATTTCTTCACCTGGTGTACGGTTTACCTTTTCGGCGAATGAATGCTTTAATTTCTCTCGCAACCTTGACATTGCATTGCTGTCCATAGAATAGCAGAGCATTAGAGCTATTCATAATTCAAAGTTGGATAGAGTCCGGCCAAATCGGATACTGAATTGATGAGAAAAGTTGGGGTAGGTGTGGGGTAAGCATTCCCAGCGGTCATGGCTCAAGTATAAAGACGTCGCGCGTTCTCGCTCCTGCTTCCAACCTCGCCCCTCCCCCTCAACCTTGTCATGATTTAACGATTCCTTATGTCGTCAAACCTCCTCGGCTCGCTTACAAAAGGAATATCTCGACGCTCTGCTGTTAGTACGGGCGGCAGACCCAGAGTAATCCCCAGCGGCACACGACCTCCTGCCCACTCTCGACACTTTGTTGCTGTAATGCCAGCAAGGGATCTCCCCAGACAGGATTCTGGCTTTTCCCTATCTCCTATACCAAGAAATCCACTCGGAGAAGGGAAATGCATACGTACCGCGGCTGCGCTCATTATAGGGTACGTCGGAGCGCCCTTAGAGCGGGCCTAGGCTCAAGTCTCTCCAGAGATGAAATCTTGAATGGCAAGACACTGGAGCAGAACTCGCACTATTTCGCCAAGTATTGCTTCGAGCATGGTGTGCAGCTGTACGTCCTGCGGACACCCACAAATGGAGATAGCTGATTG
>JADNRX010000848.1:0-20283 GCA_015501595.1 Hymenopellis radicata
CGGTCTTCTGGGAGTGTACGGTAAGGTCGTACGCAGCTCGATCAGCACAGCCCACGCATTCCGTCCAACCGTATGAATTCTGAATTTCGGCATCCCAGCAGTCCGTAGCATAATGCGCCATCTCGTTAGCCATATGCTGCCGGAAGCGTAGTCGCGCAGGATCGACGCCAATTTTTAGGAGGAACTGGTAAATGCGGACCATGAAGTATCCGAGGGTTTCGTTGGCAATGACACCCTTGTCAACAGCCTCACCAACGGTCATAGTGGTAACCGAAGTGCTGCCCCCAACCTGGACATGGCGGTCCAGAAGAGCCAAAGAGACATCGCGGACCTCTTTGAAGCGAGCATGTCTCTTATCCTCAGGATCAACGTAGTGCTCGATCTCTGCCATTGTAAACTCGCGAACGCGCAGTAGACCCGCGCGAGGTGATATCTCATTACGGAACGAACGCCCAATCTGCGCCGAGGCAAACGGAACGCGTCCATTGTTGAATTCGAGGAGACGGTTAAAGTTGAGGAAATGGCCTTGGGCTGTTTCTGGGCGAAGATAACTGATAACAGGTCAGTTTATGTTGACGGCAGGCGGTTAGTACGTACCCAGGGAACTTGCCGGTAGGACCGATGCTAGTCGTGAACATTAAGTTGAACTGCGCAGGTTCGCCGACATCATTGTCAGTGTCCGGATTCCGGATGTTGTACTTGCGACAGAGTTCGCCGAGCTCTGGGCCAGAATAGTTGTCAAGCTAAGTGGCGAGATAAGGAGAATGTTACCAAGTTTAATAGACTCCTCACCTGTGCCAGAATATTGTTGTACTCCTTGGCGACTGCCGGTTCAAGCTGAACTTTTGGCGGCGTCTTGTCCTTTTTCTTTTTCTTCGCCGCTGCAGGATCCACAGGTTTCCCAGCACCCGTCCGCAACTCCTCGTCATCAGCCAGCCGCTGCGCCAGGACATTCTTCACCAGATGATCTGCTCGCAGTATATCGCCAGTCTTCGTGTCCTTCACCATCCAGTCCGCGAACCGAGCAACATGGCCAGATGCCTCGAAAACGGGTGACGGCGTCAGAATTGTCGTGTCGAGTTCGAGCATAGACTCCTCGACAATAAAGTGTTTTCGCCATTCCGAGATAATGTTCGCCTGCAGCGATGAGCCCGATGGGCCGTAGTCATACAGTCCAGCGACGCCTATCAAGATTATCTTCACTTTCCGTTGGGCATAGAGTGAATAAGGGGCGTACCACCGTATATTTCAAAAGAGGGCGCATAGAAAAAGCGTTGGCTCAACAATGCCTCTAATCGGGGCCTGCTAAACGAGTGCGCCGTCTTATTTACGGCAGCCATGTCGGATTCCGCGCGATATATGTGCTTGGATGCGTGTCGGGACTGCGATGGCCAAAATGGTCGAGGACGATAAAGGAAACAGCTTCGTCGCATGCAAAATCCGAGTCAGAAGAAGCTCCTGCCATTTTGGGCAATGCTACGCCAATCGTCCGAGTCGGCTAACTATCTCGCGTGTCTCGCGTCGTCGTAGTCGTATTACAACCTAGGTTTCCGCAGGAACAGCCTACTTAAGATACATGTATCGAGGGTAGAAATAATGGTAATAAATATGAACAATACGTAGTCCGTCAACGTCTCCAGCCGTGGTGTCGAGTCTACGACAAAGCTACCATATTGTATGAAATACCGAGCGCGGTATCATCTGAATGGTGTGGCACGTAGAGATCAAATGTCTGAGCCAGTAGAGCACGGCGTTATCTGTAAACTAGGGCAGAATGTGGCGGGGGGTGACTGATATCAAAGAACTGTGATGCGAGTTAAACAAGTCTTCGGATCCAAGCACTTGATTGAGATACGACAAATGCCACAGGCGTCGGTACCGAAAGGGGAAGAGGACTGAAGCTCAGCTGATCGAGTTCTGAAATGGGCGCAGACTTGACACCTGAACGGTCCTGTATCGTCAACGTAGTCGGGGGGATACATTCACGTTGCGGATGAGGTGACAGTCCTCCAAAGCAGTCTCCGAAGAGAGCACCGTCCGAGCATACTAGCAGCTTCTGGTGCATTTATAATTAGCATGGAATTCGAAGTGTATGATGTTCATCGCGTCTACGCGCTCGGGTTTTGTGCATCCTCTCGGCGTTTAATGGTGGCCAGGAAGCCCGCCGGCCCCGAGTCCGCGGCCGTTGGTGGTATCTGCATACTACTACTAGGAGCTTCTGGTGCATTGGGAGCACTGTCAGTGGGCGCGTCGAAGCTCTAAAGATTGGAGCATACTTTCTAAGTATAGCCTACTATACTTAGTATAGGCTGTTAACGTTCACCATCTCCCTCCTGCCAGTGATAAATGAGTTTCCGAGACGACAATCATACTAACTATTTTAGAGGTGGAGACCTCCCTCATCTCATCGTAGGCGTGATCCGTCATTGCTGTGGCCCAGCTGTGGCCCTAAATACATTCCATGCTCCCTTCAGGTACTTAAGTATTTAGGTGCATGATAATGATGGCTGCCATGGTTGAGCTGACTCATGATGCGCGCGGGCGTCCGTTCCCATTTCGGATCCATATCGAGGGTTTCGATTTGAAAACGATGCAAAGTACTCTCCTAGTCCCCTCTACACTCCCCACATATTGCATTTATTCATTATGTGTATTCTTAGAGCTCAAACAGAGCGCCACACCTTGAAACGGAAGAGACATTTGCCTCCGCAGCGGAAGCAAAGGTCCGATCGTCAGGGGCTGTTACTATTTTAGGAATCCGAGCCTTGGACTTGGCAACTGCACTGGCGACGATGCATGGAATTCACGCGGCGAATACTTGGTTTACTGTCTCTTTCCTTTTCACCACCTTTTCCTGTTCCTATTTCCCTCCCCTTCAAAACCTGGTCGCTCACTGTTTCAAGAGGGTAAGCATGTCAATCGACCTTATCTCCTCTCCGTCACTGATGAACCCCTCAGTGATTGACCGGCGCCCAGAATGGCAAGCGATGGCAACGCTCAAATACTTCAGGTGCCCTTTCTTTCCTGCGTCGACAAAGATGCCGCCTCTTACCAGTCCAATCGGTGTCCAGCGCAATACCACGTTCTCCCATAAAGGATTCAGCGTCCCCGATCCGTGAGTGGTCGAAAAATAGTCGCCGAGCGTGCCACTGACCCCCCGTGCCTGCCAGGTTTGCGCCGAGACAAAATCCTGGGCACTCGTTCTTCAGTGCACTCCTCGCGACCGCGTTATTCCGATGCTGGCATATCATAATCTTGTTTTCTGCTTGGGGGACACTTATCAGCGTGCTTAACCATCACGGTCACAAGCTAACATTCCAGCCAACACTTTTGACGGTGTACGTACAGCTACTTAGTTTATGATCCGGCCCAGCTAACAACATATCCTCCGCCAGTATTGGTACCGTTCTCGGTTTCGTCATTTCCTATCGGACAACGTCGTCCTTCGAGAGGTACAACGAAGGCAGACGCCTGTGGTCGCAGATCATACTAGCGAGCCGGACCTTTGCTCGCACAACTTGGTTCCATGTACAGGGTACGCGCCACACATCTCTTTCGCCCTGTAACTGATGTATGATATCACACAGATCCGCCTGCTACGGAGCAGGAGTCTGCTCAAGTCCTCAAGGCACGGTACATGATAGAGAAGAAGACGGTGATCAACTTGCTCGAGGCATATGCCGTCGCAATTAAGCACTACCTTCGTGGCGAAGACGGAATCTATTACCAAGATCTCTACTATCTCGTGAAATTCCTGCCGGCGTACGCGCTGCCAGCTGGGGTGCCCTCCCAGCCTGACCTCACGGGCATGGGCGACAGCCACTCCTTCACCCACCCCGATTCTCCCGAGCCCAAAATGTCCGAGAATGGAGATCGCCTTGCCTCCGGAGGCTCGTTTCTGAACCAGCGCACCTCGGTATCTTCCACCGCGACGCAACAACTGCCGCTCCCCGTGACGACCCCGGTTTCGCGCAAGCCCGTATTCCTCGGGCCGTGGAAAAAGTCGTCGGAAAGCGGCCGTGGCAAGGTCATTCTGCCCAAGGACGACGAGACGTACCTGATGCCGGCGAGCATGCCGCCCAAGTACCACCTCTTTGATCTCTTCCCGTTCTCGCTGTTCATCAAGTGCTATACCAAGCGCGGACGGGAGATCAAAGGCAAAAAGGCGGCACGGCTGAGGGCCAAGATGAGGAACCAGGCGATCTCGCACAATTTGCCTTTGGAGATTTCGTTGTATCTCGTAAGTAACCCAGTCGTGATGGGCTTCGTTGCTGACACCATTTGTGACCAGAGTTCCTATATATCGGCGTTGCAGGCCAGGAAGGCTGCGGACGTGCCAACGACAAGTGAATTGACTTTTTCTTCCTGCATGGGGCGGAATGGCTCATTGTCCGCATTTTCTAGATACGCTGTTACTCGCTCTGAATCAGCTGGTTGATAGTTTGACTGGATTGGAACGTATTTTAACGACGCCTATCCCATTCTCGTGAGTTGACCGTGCCGGCCGTCGTTTTATGTCCTGTTTATCTGGTCTCCAGGTACTCTATTCACTTGTGGGCGGTCTGTATCTTGTATAACCTCTGCCTCGTGAGTTGCTTATCATCCCTTGTTACCTGTACTGAAACGTCGGATGTAGCCATTCCAGATCTGGAGTGCTCTAGGATGGATCACTATCCCGGCGAGTTCTCTCTTGGTGGGTCCTACAGCTGCAGCTGGGCGTCTACTAAGCGTCGCGATTCAGAGTTTCATTTTCTTCGGCTTCCTGGTCGCTGGAGAGGAAATTGAGAGTACGTGTGGGGTTCGCTTCATCGACAATTGCTGATGTCTTCTTGGTGGTACTCAGATCCGTTTGGTTATGACAAGAACGATCTCGTGAGCTTCTTACTCGGTGGCGTCCGCGACGCAGCTTACCATATGCTATTTTCATCGCAGAACATGGATCACTTCACTTCAAACATCATAAGTACGCGGTGATTTCCGTGTCGCCTGTGGCGTTGTATTGACGAGTGTTATTCCTTAGGGAACGAACTCCGAGCCATCACGTCGACGGCCCCACCTGATCCTGCTCGATGGGCGTTTGCACAGGAGAACGACCTTCTGTTCGCGGGGAATTATGCGAATGATGAGCGTGTCACCCCGGAGGAATGGATGAAGCGAGGCTATGGAAGTATGCAGGTGGCCGCCAGCTTGATGTAGACATGGAGGACCTTTTTTTTCTTTGCTAAAATATTTGGTCTCCAGCATCTGGACTGGATTTATGATTTCCACATGCACACTCACTCGCATTCATTGGACTTTCTCTTGCATATATTACACATACATACACACTTAGATCAGCCATTGTGCATTTTTTGTCTCTGTTTATTAATCGGTACTTAATCGCATTGTTTGTGTTTTTACTTGCGGTTTAGAAGAAGAAGAATGACACACGTTGCAGAGCACCAAAGCCGTTGACGGTTTGAACGCCACTTGCGAATCTCGCGCCTCAGGACAATGGTGGGTTTCGAGCACTGGCCCTGAGCATGAGCGCTTAGTAAGCCGGTTACTTTGAGTCACCGGCGATCCGATGGCAAACGCGACTTGTTCACCAACCACGACGTCGTTTGAGCTCGTTTTACCTCTCCGTCGCTTGATTTTGTACCCAAACCCTGGAAATACTATTGATCTATATTTCCATCTCTTTGTGAACTGTTCGAATCCCCGGAACACGTCAATTATCATCACCATCCTCCATCTCCTCATCTTCTGTTTCATGCCAGTCCTCTACCAGCGTTTCTACGTCCTCCAGCTCACTTGCCAGCTCATCCTGGACATCCTCTCCACCAAACATCGCCTCTGCTGCCAGCCTAGCTACCTCCGCTTCACAGACGAGCTGCGCATGCGCGGTGAATGCGGCTTCCAGAGCATCCTGCTTTTGAGCCAAGCGTTTAACGTGCGATTTCAACGGGATGGTGATTTTATCCTTCCACAAGCGTCTCAGCTTCTCCATCTGGTCGTCAAGGAGCTTGCACATCATGCCTTTAACTCTGATTTGGCTGATCGACGTGATTAACTGGGTTGCTGCAATTCGATCCGTAACATCCTGCGCTTTCTTGTTCTTCTTCACAATCTTTTCCTTTGTGGCCTCCGCAAGATTTCGATCGAATTCAGCCTGCTCGTTCCTTCGTGCTTGCTCTACACCTGATGCTCCAAGTTCTCGAGCCCGAGCCATTGCATATTTGTGATCCTCTGCGCGGAAAAAGGCATTAACGAACTGCTGGGTATGATTTCGCGTGAACGCAGCGATGGTGTTGTGCTGCTGAAGCGTCGATGATGGATTTATGTGTGCGAAGACGATGTAGGAACCGAGTACGCCTTCGTTCCTATCATTTGTCGCGGGTTAAACCCATGTCGCTGGCGCCGCTTACTGCAACACGAGCAGCCGACATCCAGACCAGCCACAACCATACCCTCGCTCCATATCAAAAATCATGGCCTCGCTACACAAGCAGCAGAGGTCCAAATCATATGCATTGCCCCCGCTGCACGAGCAGTGGTCCAACCCGTTGTACGAGCAGTCGAGGTCGAAGCACAAAATCCCTCGTTACACGAGCAGCTGAGGTCCAAACACATAATCCCTCGCTACACGAGCAGCCGAGGTCCTGTTTATGACGGGATGGTGTCAAAGTTTAGAGGTCTTCCTGATGGGCTTTCTGGAGGCGGTCTAACTCTCGCATTGTGGGGCTACAGCTCGATCATTAATTGACGAGGAAGAATCTCTACGACAACCCATCTTTAGCGCACTTTGACAAGCTTCGACAACGCAATTCCGCCCAATTGATAGTGCTCCCTGCATCCGAAGTTCCTATCATACTCGGATACGCCAACGGCCGCGGAGGGGGCCTGACGGGCTTCGTGGCCACCAACGCCAATCTGACGCCGAGAGCATATACAATCCTTCGCGACCCCAAGACCCGAGCGCGCAATCGCGTGTAGACGAAAATTATACAGTTTCATGCCTTGTGCTCTTTCGGAAGTTTGACCTGGAAAGTACCTGGCAAGATAGAGATGTAAGTTTCACTTTCGAGCCTGAATAGTAACAGACGACTAACATTGAGGTAGCGACGTGATTTCAGGTGTAACCGTCCCATTGTATCCGAGACGCGACAGTGCGCCTTTGATGATACCGGCGGGCAGAGCGACGTACTACGCATCGAGGTATATGAAAAACAGAAGCGAGGGAGAAGTAAATAAAGACGAACCGTTCTAGCTTTCTGGACAGCGTCAGCTCGTCCTTTCCAAGATGACAACCGAGATATAGGTTTAAAGGAGTTATCTTGCAGCACATATACACCCTGAAAGATTACAATGAATGACAGTCCTGAACAAATGGTTAAACGTACTCGATGATTCGTCCGCAGGTTATCAACCTGCTTATCCCAGCATGCAGACCAGATATCTTTACAGATAAACTTGACAGCCTCCAACGTTTCCGAAAAGAGCGGTTTGTCCGAGCACAGTCTACGACACGCATGAGCACCGCACCAACGACAAAGCGCAGTCAACACACCGTTCACTAAAGCTCCCTCCAATATGCACACCAATTGCCTCTAGACGCGTCCTTAAAGCCTCCTCCGCCTCATCCTCTGGCCCAACATTCCGTCTCGATCCAGACGTCAAACTCGTCGTCGAGTCCCTCGGGTTGTCCTTCATCGGAGGCGCAGGCGGCAGTGGCGGAGGTATCAGTCCACTCTCCACCATCTCCTGCTCGATCTTTTTAGCGCGCGCCGTGGCCACGGCCGACGATTCTCGCAGCGCATTGACTGCCTCGATCATGAAGTAGTCCATCATCGCCCCGTCCACCATGTGGGATGGCGGTTCCGCTAGCATCGCCAGAGCGGGCGGTACCAGAGATGAGGCGACTTTGGAGGGCGCTGTGCTGACAGAGTTGCGCGCCGACATGATGGTAGGAGGGAAAGGCTGGACTTGCCTATTTAGGACATTGTCGCCACACTTGCTGGGTGACGCGGATGATAAGTATGATTCACTAGCTACTACGCATTGTTGCGAGCGCCAGCTCGGATCCATAGAGTTCGTGATCACCCCCACTTTTTTGGTAAATGGCGAGCAGCCCCTTCAATTCTCCTTCGTTCTCCCTGGAAATTTGTGCAGCCGGTGACCGTACACAAATCACCTTCCGAATTCGAGTCGGCCTTGGAAAGAAAGAGTTTTGTTCTGGGCTGACATTTGTCGCTCTTTCTCGAGTGAGGGCAATAACGGATCTGATGTTGGTTGAGAGTTTTGATTATTCTAGGGTGAAGAACTTGGGTGGTAGACCGCTACAGGAGAGACTAGTTGACTTTTCGCGTCGTTACATAAATCAATCTTATTGAATCTCACAGTCCTTTGACTGACATCCTTGATCCCTCAGATTTCATGGCGGCGTAGCCGCCTCGCTAGGGCGCTCGCATCCGTGGGCATCCCACAGTTCTATTTTATAAGAAATATTAGGTATCCATTTGACGTTCCAGCTTCCCGAGTATGAGTATGAGTATGAGTTGGGGCTAACACTCCTGTAACTTTATAGTTTCAGTCGTGTTTCCGCGCCGGCGTGTCCCGGCCACACGCTCGCGGTCACCAACACAATGTCACATTTGAGTGGGGACTCAAGTTCCCGTCGCCTGCATACACTGCGGTGATGAGTGACGGACGACTACCAGACCCATGGCAGCCATCCAATAAGCCGGATTGAACCGATGAGCCGAATAGTCGCGTCCTCCCGACAGAGAGATACTACCTCCTGTTGTATACGAGAACCCGCGAGACTGACACTTGATGCGAATCGAAAGTTAATCTAGAGATTCAACAACACGCTCAAGGCCTGAGGCTCCACACTTACGTTGTATCACGATTTCCATTCCATCTATCATGAAGAGGGTAGACGTGACCCACCTCAAATTGATTCGCGGCTTCAAGAAGGAAAGCCGGAAAGGTCATGGTAGAGTCGGAACAGTTATACAGCGGAACATCGCGTAGATGTGCTCAAGACACCTGTCACCTACCGTATGGCAGTGGAGTCTAGGGATATAAGGAAGATAGCGCTCCGGCCTCGATCCAGAGAAAAACTTGATCGACTTAGCGGGGCGTGGTTTCGTCCGGAATACAAACACTATCACTATCAATTAGCAGCATACTGAAAAGACTTGACGAGAAATTCTAGTGGCAGAACTCAATCCAAAATCAAATACACAACTCGTGCCTTCGTCGTCGCCGCACTCCCCAGGACGTCAGAAATCGAGCGCGACAGGGAGAGTGACGTCCCACGCTGCTCCGGTACTTCAAATCGCGCCTTGCGCACCAGGTCCGCGTATTGCTGTGACGACCGACACTCGTTCCATAGAATCATGTTCAACGAAGACGTTTGCGGCACCTTGTCTGAAGAGAATGAGTGCCGTCAGTAATGGCTACATCGCAAATCCAACATCAACCTACAGGTTTGGCCCTTCAACGACTGAGACGCCTTGCCGGACACCTTGACCACAACCTCCATGAAAGATGACGGGGCATTTACATGCAGCTAATAAAGGTACGGGTAAATATTAAGAAAAGCCAGAAGAATTGAGGGGAACAAGCCTTTTGGAGTCTCGCTTTCCAGTCAGCAAAACGACTTTCATCGATCACTTTAGCCTGTTCGATAGTCTCGTACGCGAAGTTGATCTGAAAGTCATCAGGTAAATAAAGTACCGACACGATACGCAACTTCGTACCTGGTATTCCTTGAAGGAATCGCTGACGGCCTTCACGGCAGCTTTGACGGCGTTGTCGACCTCGAGAGTCTTCAAGGCATCAACATTAATCTTCAGACCCGCCGCCGCCTCAGAAAGCTTGGCCGCCGCCTGCAACGCAGTCTTGACAGACACGATCGCTCTTGATGCGTGTTAGGTGAGATGTCACACAAAGAGGATCGCATACCGTTGAAGGGGCTCTACGGCGGGTTGAGGAGTCCTTTTCGCGCGCTCGGTAATGAGGATACGGCAGTACTCTATCAAGGCGAGGCACTGCAAATAGTATGGAGGTCGTATGCGTGCGGGAAACTTCTTGAGTTCATGAAAGTTCAGGCTGGTTACGTTGCCCTGATGAGGTATATGATCAATAAAGAGAAATCTAGACGTGATTCCCTCCACTCACCCCCTGAATAGTGTCAATCAACATGGTCCACTGTACTTCTCGTTGGCTTTGCAGCACCCAGCGACTGGTGGTTTTATCGTCTAGGTGTGTTTCGAGTAGTGTCGAGAAACTAAAATAGACGCTCAGAACTATTGTTATTAGTCTTGAAAGTGCACCTACGCAGAGACTTTGGAAAGCACCTCGGACGAGCCCAAGCGAGCTTGGGTCTCTTGGTCCGACGTCTTTACCGTCACTTCCACAATACCCACCAAGATCAAGTTGAACGCCGCGACATGTTCAATTATGTCCTGGCGGAGAATGGTATCAGATACTCGTATATCTAAAAGATTCACGGCTTACGGATTCGTCGCTGGATGCCAGTTTCGACCGTATAGCGTCCAACTTTCGGAACGTGGCTTGGAGGTGAGACCATCCACCAGGCGAAAATCTTGTCTCCCAACCCTTGGCGCTCGCGGAACACTGTAGAAGCAATTCATCCAAAAACGCGATATCGTCATGCAGCCTGAACGATGACAGATTGTCCCGATCTCCTTTGACAGTGAACGACTAACGACGAGATCAGCTGGTGACATTTCTGGTGGCTGTGGCGCAGACCTTGAAATATTCGGCTTCGAAGAGACCTGTAAGAGTCTCGGTCGTGGTCTTTCTATTCCTCGTCCACAAAATTCCCGCCTCGATCCACTCCGAGATCAATAGCCCGCCGCTGAGACTAGCGATGCAACTAGTCTCTGAAATCTCGGAGAGCTCGAGAAGATACCTGAAGTATAGCCAAGTCAGACGCCTGCGATGTACAGAGTAGGGCAGGACCTACTTTTCGAGGGGGTTGATCATGACGGTGTAAGTATCAAAACTAGCCCAGCCATCCTCGGTGGAAGAGGCAGAGATGAGGGAATTTATCTTGTCGCAGAGATCCCGAGAGCGGGAGACGGCAGTACATAGAGTGTGGGTGTTTCGGCGAGTACCAGACGAAGCCAAAGTGATAGACAAGTAGTCGATAAGGTCCTTGATCATGTCTGTTGCAGAGAACCGAGGTTCTTTGAGTGCACAGAGTTGCTCGTGAAGCGCAAGGGTAGCCATTGTGAGGAAGCTCGGCGGTAGTCTGCAGCTGCTCGACCTGGCGTTTAAGAGTTTGGGAGAGCGCGCCTCATGGTTCTATCGCGCCGAAACCTCTTCCTGAATACGTAGACACGATGGAGAACGGAACTCGGAAAGCTGTTAGCAGTAACTTTGAATGAAAGATGAAACCATTATGCCATTGGAAGAAGGAACACAGAACAGCCTCGAACACCGTACAGTAAAGCTGCGGGGGTTCATATCTGATGTGATTTTCATGATGTGGTTGTGATGTGGAGCGTATACTGAACTTGCTGAGCTTGGACATTGTCGTGGAGCGCTGTCAAGTTTGTTCTGCCTCGCAAAATAACACTGTACAACAGGGATCATTTGCCTGCCTGCCACTCAACTGCCACTTGCGTCCGCCGTCAACCAAGCGTTAACACGCTGAAGCCTTCCTGCTAGTAACGTCCTATGCCAATGTACCATGCCAGCCTCCGCGTCATCGTTTTCATAACCCTCTCACCAAGCAGCGAACACACGGTTTCATTCAAAGTGGATATTAAACTTAACTCTGTTTAGCACACTGTCGTCCTCTCTCTCTCATGGACTGGTCTGGACTCGCCCGCGTTGCCACCCACATCCCGAATGTCATACCAGATTGCCATGATTGTAGGAGCCTTCGTGGATAAGGCAATATCTAAGTTTATCCTCACAGACAACGAGGTCGGGATGCATCTCTTGTCGATTTAGGTGGTGCTCGTGCTTTCTAAAGGCGATCCACTCAGAGTGTCCGACAGTATCCTTGAGAGGCTGGAATATTCTCCCCGCGATGTTCAAGGCTCCCAAGATCTTGTCTTGCTCGCTCCTAAAATGAGGATGGTGAATTGGACATTGAGGATATTTCCGGGCCAAGTGAGTGAATTTCTCTTTCCTCGTTGTCTCATTATTAACGATGATCGACAGCACCGACAGTGTTTTCCGACTCTACAGTGGAAGCAGTTGTCAACTTCACTATAGGTGATGATCTTGACCTCAGCGGGTTCAAAATTGTCTTCCCCGACGATCCAGACGCCGAGGACTTGGACGTCTCGATGTATGGCGGATATAACAAGTTCTACATCTTCTTGTACGCTTACCTCATCCTCATTGGGCGCGTTCCGGAGCTCGAACCTCACATGATATACGCAACGCTCGCAAGCTCCGAGTGCCGCTGGCACAAGGATGAGGAGTATAGTCACATCGCGGACCAGTACGCCTGGTCCTGGCAAGTTGCGGACGTCGTCGAGGGCCAGATGGAAGAGCCGCTGGACGCTGGATATGACGACAATCTTGGAAAGTGGGAGTTCTTCTGGCTCAAGTTGCTAAGCGCGGAAGGCAAGAGTGAGGATGAGATCATACGCGACGCGTGGTTCGGAAAGGAAGGCTATATCACTTTGCATGCGCAGACGAGTAAGCTCAGGGCCTTCTTTTACCCAATGGCTAAGGCTTTGCTGATCGGTGGACTGGTAGTTTTCCAATAGCAGAGCCATTCACGTCATTCCCTGCTGGTCAGTCCGACACCTTGTTCTCCAAGCTGCCGTTCGACGTCCTTGACTATCTCTGCGACACCTACCTTAGCATCGGGGCGGCCTCGTCTCTTCTTTGTCTCAACCGTTCCTTACGCGCCGCCCTCCTTCCCTTCACCGACACTTTCGCCCAGAAGGCTATTGCGCGACATCATCCATATTGGTTACCCATCGTCGCGCCGTGTCTCAGAGGAGACGAAGAACAGCTCCATTGGGAGCAGATGTGGGAAGGACTGGGTGGGGAGGTTCCGTGGGGGCCGTACGCGAGGAAGTGCGGAAAGAGTCCGGGCTTGAGGAATCGGCAACGAATTTTGGGAATGGCGGAGAGATTCAAGGACCAGATCAAAGCGCAAGGATGGTTGGATGGGAGGACGCATGCTAAGCTTAGCGCGTCCACGATCCAATATTCTGGTTTCACTCTATACGCATGCGCCGCGTCGTAGAATCAATTAAGGTTGTTCGATTCCACAGATCCTGAGTGGCGCACGAACTGGACATCCGACTAGAGGAATAGCTGTCGCGGAGATAGTTGACGACGTCAAACGGCCGTTTCTAAACTGTGCATCCAGGTAAGACGGGGTAGGTAGGTAGAAATGGCACCAGGTCCCAATCCGGAACGGCCAGCAGTGCTGTAGAAGAAGGAAGGCATCTTACTCGTCTGCGTGCGCAAGTTGGTGTAACCTTCCCTTTTCGAACCACGCTGTCTTAAGTTGCCCTTCTCAGCTAACCAATTCAGCCAGAACTGCAAGGGAAGCAACGAACGAATACTCCAGTAACATTCGAATCACTCACAGGGCGATAAGAGGCATTTGGTGGTACCACGGGCCGCTCCCGAACGACCTCCCACTGGCACTTCGTCTTGCAAGGCCGTCTTCATCTCATCTCCGCGATTATTGGACTCAGTTTCTGATGCAGCCAGATAAGACAAGCTCGAGAGAACTCAGCTTGTGCGCAAGAGGGTTAGTTAACGCGTTCGTTCTAGCTCCGAGCGTCTGCGTGGATGAAGACGTCGCTGTGAAGCGGAGCCTTGACGGATGCAAGGATTGGGATCCTGACTGGCTGCAAACGTCCACACTGGTACGCAAGATGAACGATCAGATGAACCCGAACATACCAAGCGTCAGCGAAAGAAGAAAAGAAAAGGGCGGGGCAAACATTGAAAGAGCCCGAGATGAAGGCGAGGTGGCGGGCCCGTGAAAGTGGAGTGAGCGCGACGAGCGTGCGCACACGATCGCGGTAATCATAAATACGTCAGTACGTGTGGTCTGTTCCTTTCAACTTGCCTTATCTTACACTTATGCTACTACTAGCCGTTCGCAAGCTCACGTAGTACTGGCAAAAAACCCATACTCAAATAGAGGTGCGTCATAGTCAGGGGAAGGACGCCCAGCCGCATGAAGCAAACCTGGATCTTCTTCGTCGACGGATCCCAAGTTCTTATAGGAACACACAGCGCAACGCCTCCGCGGTGCCGGTTGGTAAAGTTCGGCTGGCTCATGAGGATTCACCGCCCAGATATTCCACTAGTGGACCTGTCATATGCCCACGACCATAACGAATGGTCCCTAATCCATGAATGGTGAATTGTGGATTTCGTCGAAGAAAAGAAGAATGTCATTAGGTGCGACGATGAAGTTTGTTTCTTCATCCGATGGTCGCCACATCTGGAGGTCATTTTACCTCGTACTAGTCCGCCTCTACTTGACATGCAGCTAGTCCGGCACGATGCCACTACGTGCCAATGCCCACTCTTGTAAACATTCTTCAAGTCGTCGGATCATTGTGGATGGGTAAATGGAGCGCACGTTTTTGGGTAGCATTACAGGTATAAAGTCTGCCTCTGGTCTCCAGACTCTACAGCCCACTCATTCATTGAAATGGTCTACTTTGCCTCTGTCTTCATCGCTGTGTCCCTCGCTGTTCTCGCGGCAGCGCAGTCTCCGAGTCTCCTTCTGACGTCCCACCCGGATGCCGTCATGCTGGGCTCCGACCCCGACAGCAATTGGACTGTCGCGTATGACCGCGACTTCAAGGAGGTCGCTCGCATGTATACGCCTTTCGAGAACCGCACCACGGTTGCTCCCGCCCCTGCTGCCCTCGGCGGAAAGTGCAGGGGGCTGAGCGTGGACGAGCTCAAACGCCGTTTGCATTTCTATTGCTTGAATCTTCCAGCTTCTAAACCAGTTTTTTTTAAGTCCCTGCTTGGACTGCTATTGCCCAATATATCAGAACTACGTGGGGCGGTGGCAGCTATAACCTGTGGACCGCTTGGGTAAGTCGAATTTTAGACGTGGTTATACACGTAGCATTTACCGAGTTGCACTGACAGGATGGCGCGACGGAAGCGTGGATGTGCGTTGGGGACGACGTCGTTGATTTGCAGGCCACCGGTAAGCTTCGTCGACATTCCGCCCACCGAAAACTGATTCCCCACAGGAAGCCCTGGTTGTACCATCAACACGGTCTCTACCGGAGGTATACTTGTTGGTACCAACGGTTCCGTGACTATTGGTGTATCCTCGGGTTACATCTCCTCATCTGACTACACCGTCTTGAGTACGTCGACATTGTTTTTTGCGACTGTATGCCATCTCATCTCGGTCACAGAAAGCTCGACCATCGGAATCAGCTACACGGCTACTCTTACGGTCGGCGTTCCCGACTTGATCAGCGCCAGTGGCTCGTGGACGGCTTCGGCACAGTTCACGAATCAAGACCAGTACAGGTGAGAGTTGTCGACTGTGCCAGCGTATGGTATAGACTCAACATCACTTTTACTAGCTTCAAAACCGAAATCAACAACCAAGTACAGCAGTCCGTCACCTTGAATGCCCCGAGTGGAAGCACGTGCTCGCTCACCGTGAGTCTCCATTGTACTGTGTTTCTATTTTCTCACAGGCTGTCCAGTACGAGTCTAAGACGTGCCACGAAACTGTGAAGGGCAGAGTTCCGTACACCGGATCTGGCTGGCTCCGTGTCGGGTTCAACGAACGCACGCAAGGTCATTACTACTGTGAGTATACACTTTTTTTCATGACATTGATTGCCCACTCACTCACATTGTAGGGCATGTTTTGATTGACAACCAGCCATACAACACCAGGACCTCCTACAGTGAGTTCACGGGGTCCGTCAATGCCCACAGCAAATCTCGTTACAATGGTCATTGCACCTGATTCTACTTAGCTTGAAAGGACTGTCTTTCTTTTTACTTGCTTTTGCTCATTCCATCCTTCGACTTGACTGTTGTCTAGATATGTTCTGTAGTCTTCAATAAATCTGCTGTTTTGCCTTTAGAATCGATCTCATACTAATTTCCAGATGCAGCCTGCATCTGGAAATTCTCTCACACCTGGGCCCGGCTGTCCCCATTCCATGTATGCAGTTCGCCATCTTAGACCAGATAGGTTCAACGATTGTCGCACTGGAGTTGCGCCACGTCTACAGCCCTCATTTTGGGCGCTATTGCTGAGATTTACGCGCTTTCCAGGCAGATGCGCAATTCTGACCTGATATCGCGACAGAATTGGTATCCAAAGCAGAAGTCGCGACAATTTGCGCGCCACAGTTCTCCAGTTCCCTCGGTTTCATTGGTATTTCAGGGTCCAGTGAGTTTTTTTTCTTGAGATCTCCTTAAACAATCTGCAGTTGTTCGATGTTTTCAATAGAGGGTGCTACAGTCTAGCTGTTGGCATGAGGGGGAAACTGAAATGAAAGCACAGGATGTCATAAGTACTGATTGCGAGAAAGTGGTACCGCCACGAATAAATAATACAAGCTGTCCATGCCTAACGGCATAAGTAGAGCTGAAAGACGTCCATGGTACATATAAGCATGATGACTAGTAGTGCCTGTCGTCGTGCTTGTCCTTCTTGTCCTTCAAGTCGTGCTTATAATCCAAGTCTGAATACGCCGACGTTAGCGGAAACACATTAAACGCAAGGTTATGTGCGTACCACCTAAGTTGCCTTGTCTCCTCTGGGCACTTGCGGGGTTTTGACTTGGCCAGCGCCAAAGTGTACGGCCGGGGGGGCTGCGGGAGTGATGGCGTCTCCTCTGGGCACTTGCGGGGTTTTGACTTGGCCAGGGCCAAAGTGTACGGCCGGGGCTGCGAGAGTGATCGCGGAGAGAGTCAAGACGGCGAGGACGTTGACCAACATGTTTTCAGAGACTTGTTGGAGAAGTGGGAAGGATGTTGAGCAGACTAACTGTTCAGTGCTTAAATACGCGACGTGCACCACACGGATGAACCTTGCGCCGTGAAATGTCTTGCGCTATTGTGACTCGGGAAAAGAGGAGACAAAGCTGTCGGAGGTGACAGGACGGACTGAGGAGGAGCGAACGAGACACGCCGACACATAGGTCTCACCAACTTACCTGTCTTAGCCCTTGGAAGTCGGGCGCGGGCTCAGGTTGCGCCGTGTGCGTCTTGGTGGGTAGAAAAAATTAACTAAACATCTGGCCTGATGAGAAATGATTCTTTCGAGAAATTCAGCCGTTAGCAAGAGCCGCTGATGATCTCTTTTGATTGTCCTACAACGATATTATTATCAGCACTTTGAGCATGTAGACAGCATGGAGAAGAGGTACCAATTAATACTGTACGATGACCAAGAAGAGAAACGGATTCAGGTCCCCCCCAAATCGATCAACTTGGTACCAGTGGAGCGTTGCGGGTGCCCACAGATCGACCTTGCAAGGTAAAACAATCACTCATGCGTTCGAGGTGGATACAGCGATGTTCATGCATATGGAAAGCAAATAATAATATCAAGGTGCTATAATGTATAAGTCATGCAAGAGCGTGCAGAGGATTACCCCACATCGGTCGTCAAACTCGTCGCGACGTCCCCCATGCTTCCTCTGGATGAGAAACTCCCAAAGCTCCTGGAAGTACGCCCAGCTGAATGAGTCGACCAAAACGAATCATATGTCAGACTGGTCTGCCCACCGGGTGCAGTGCCGCTTTGCTTCGAGACGGATGGGTGTTTTGGGTCAATGTCGGAGAAGGCCAAGGCTTCTGATGCGGGGATATGTTTAGAGAAGGGTGTTGAGAGGGGCGCTTGTTGCTACTTACCATCTGAGTTTTGAGAGGATCGGGAGACGGGCCGCTGGCATGAGGTGGAGGTGTGACCTGATTGTAGGTTTGGTTGAGAGAGGAAGACTGTCTGGAGGAATGGTGAGGGCTGCAAAGGCGATACAGAGGGAGGAGGCGTGAAGGAAGCAGATGAGATGGCAGGCAAATCTGGTAGGGCGCTGGGGCGGCGGTAGGCATTTCTACGTCGTCGGCCGGGAGCGTCGGTTGGCGGGACAATGTAGATTTAAAGGACAAGGCGGATTGTATTGGTGCTGGCGAGGGCGTATCATTGAGATAAAGGTTCGAAGAATCACGGGTGGTCGTGGTGGTGGTGGTCAGGTTTGCAGATGAGGATGGTGGTGGCTTCCCTCCGCGGGCATGTGAGAGGTGAAAGTAGAGATTTTCGACTTCATTGAGTCTTTGTTTTGTCTGTGAATGGGCGCTGAATGAAGATTCGACTAGAATATATACAGTGGCGTACCCAGCCATGTTCGACCTTTAATTTTGCATACTGGAGCCGCATCTGGAGCTGCCGAGAAAGCTGCGTTACATTCAGACGCCAAACGTGGGCCAAATGAGGATCCTCGTACATGCATTGCCCGAGCTCTGTCTATCGGATGGGTCCGTTTCTTTTCGTCATTGTTTGCGTTTGCAATCCCCTGTGAGAGAGTCGCCACCATAAAGATATCCACTGAGAGGCACGGAATGAGCGGTTTGCTGCACCGACTGCACTTTTTGCGTACCAGTGACTATGGCGAGAGGGAGAGGAGGAGAAAATGAAGGCCTTTGTACTGGAAAGAGGAAATCTTGCTTCCTTCGCGGCGGCCCGAAATATTCCAACACGTGCCGATCAGGGAAAACGCGCAGCTCACGTGATTTGTATGTGCCTGCCGGATTTTGGTCGAGTCCTGATCGAGACCTTGCTTAGAGATAACTCAGATCTTGCTTTTCTATTCCACCATGCCTCTACTCCCCCAATAAACTTTCCTAAATGGCTCGAAGAAAACAAAGGACTTCTTCAGCCGCCTGTGAACAATTTCTGCCTCTACAAGGGCGGGGATTTCATTGTCATGGCCGTCGGAGGTCCAAACGAGAGGAAGGACTATCATATCAACGAGACGGAGGTTTGTAGTCGCCATCAACAAGAAAATGCATCTCACGTCGTCTCCCAGGAGTGGTTTTTACCAATACAAAGGTGGAATGCTTCTCAGAACAGTGGACGATGGCGCGTTTAGAGACATACGCATTGAAGAAGGTGAAATGTTTCTCCTTCCGGTGCGCATTAGCTTTGCCTAGGCGGATAAATGATTGACGTGTATCAGGGAACGCACCACATAACCCGATACGCTTTGCGAACACTATCGGTGTCGTGATTGAGCGGGAGCGTCCTGCCAATCACTCGGTGAGTCAATCTATACATCTGCATGTCCTGAGATCATTTTTCAAAGATCGCCTGCGTTGGTACTGCGAGAAGGGCTCTCACCCTGAGCCTACGGTCATCTACGAAGAATCCTTCCACTGCTACGACCTTGGTACGCAACTGAAGCCTGTCATTGAAAAGTGGATGGCAAGCGAAGAGATTCGAACATGCAAGGCCTGCGGGAAAGTTGCTGATGCTAAGTGATATATGTCTTCATCTATGATATGTTTATGGATAACTGTATTGGAGAGAGACTGACAGAAGTACTTGATGTAAGTTGTCAATTTTCGGCTACTATACTCAGTCACTGACCACACCCATGTCCATTCTTGTGCAGCTTACTTGTTCCCCTTTGCACTGGCATTTTCTAGGCGTGCTCTATTCCAGCATGCCTCCTTAGGATACTGGGTTGCTACATTCACCCACTCACCCAATGTGCCTCAACGCGCTCATCTAGCGCAAGTGACACAAAACATTCGGGCCTAGAAGTACGGCTTCGTACACGCGCGTCTAACCGAACATTGTCATGTTTCCAGGCTTATTGCTTATATATAACGTCGACCGGGCTTTCGTTACTTACATCATGTTTTTCCCCCGGTCCTACTCTTTGCTTCCTTCCTTCAGCTCATTGCTCCCGTGCAGGCCGCGGCGCCAACGCTCACCCACCTATTCAATGGTACTCTCTTTCTCGAACCGGTCGCGGAGCTGGTTCCGGGACCCTTTGGTGGACGCTCCTCATAACGTTCAATGGGTAGGTTCCTGCTCTCGAGGTATTAGTGGTGCTAATGCCGTCTGTGTACTTGTAGCGGTACGCTGCTGCACCCGATCAACGGCAAGGTCATAGCGAACTTGATTCCTGGGCTCGGTGGAGAGCTGGGAGCGCTCGGCTCGAATAACGTCTTCTACCCTGATGCGCGTGCGGCTCTTCAGTGGGTGGATGATTCGACGTACGGCTACCTTGAGATGCACGGGTCTGGGTTAGTTCATCTCAGAGTCTC
>JADNRX010000849.1:0-20131 GCA_015501595.1 Hymenopellis radicata
AGAAGGTGAATCCAGCGAGAACGTGAAATCGTGCAGCGTGCAACGGAAACAGAGTGCCCAATGTCATGGGTCAAAGACGGGAAATGAAACGGCCGTAGTGGGTGCGGAAATACGCGGCAATATTGAACGAGAAACATTTCGAGATTTGCTTGAGTGTCGATTTTACCTAGACGTAGTCACACCAGTACATCATGAATAAGAGATGGTCTCGCCTGTGGTCCAGAATCCCCCCGCGTCTTGGCTCAAAAAGCGCCGCAATGGTTGTTAGGATGATCGGGAGTAGATGCAAGATGGTCGTGAAAGCTTCAGGCGCGGTCGTACCAGTGTTCGGCGCGCGCCGTCAGATCCAGTAGTCGGGTGGGCAATAGCTCAGCATCCCATAAAACAAATTCCACTGTAATAATATGAGACTGTATCGACAGAGAGACGGCTGAGCAGTACTTAGAGATGAGGAAAACGCGCCAATCAACTTTCCCGACGTGATGTGCGCACAGTGCGCATCCTCCTCTTCTGCCATGTACATTGGCGGACCACGCCCCGCAGCTGCGTCCCCATCGATATCCCAAACGCCTTCGAAATCCCAATTTCCGAGTTCCGGCATGTCGGTTATGCCAAACAGAGTTGGAGAATCGAGATAACGGCGTCCTTCCAAGAAAAGACCATCAAAAAAGGCAGGCAGGAATTTCGAGTGATGGCAGCGAGAGAGAGCGATTTACCACACGTGGCTCTTACGGAAATTTCCGTTGCGCTGGCTGTCGTCTTGATCTTATGCTCAAATACGCCTGACAGTGACACTCGTTCCTCGCTGTCGGCCTATCGCTATTTCAATCAAGACTGCTGCTAATGCCTTTACTTAGGCCCTTCATCACGACTTGAAATAAATTTGCCTGCCTAACCATAAGCTTTCTACAACTTACACGTTTAACTCCCCGATGGATTAAGATATCGCCTGCGTACTGGCAAACACTTCTATTGGGTGAGTCAAGTTAGGTAACAGGCTCATGACGACTTGCGACATTCTCTCACCCCAACTATCGTCAATAACGCGGCTGTCAATATTAATCTCATCAACTCCGACTCTTTAAATCCTCCCAAGGTTCTCCTGCGATCCTCCTGAACTCGGCGTATACGGGGCAAGAGCTCGGAAGTCCAGAACGCTCACAGATCCCCAGACGGCTGGTCATCAGTACTCATCAGTACTCAGTTCCCTCCAAGTATGGCTACTTACCGCTTCTGTTCGGATACACCAGATGATCATATCGTCTTTAGAGTTTCCGTATTCATTCTGTTGTCTTAGACTCGCACTATTGAAACCGTTCATGCTCCTTCTTCCTGCAATGGGGCCGGAGAGAGTGTGACGTGAATTGAGTCGGTCAAGTTTGAATACCAGTTCGACTGCATCGCCGACACGCAAATGCTGGCAAAGTATAAGGATAAAAGGCTTTGGTGAGTGGCGCCTTAACTTCTTCAAATCGTTCTTCTACCTATAGCGCACTCAGACACGCAGACATGGCAACCACCGTCGTGAACGAAACGAAGCCTCAGCCCCAGAGCTTGCCCACCGCCGCCCTGGCCTATAAATATGTCACATTTGTGCACAAGATGACCACCGGCTATTATATACTTGGGAACGGGCCGCTTTCTAGTTGGCGCCCCAACCGTATGTTGAACGTTTCAATCTTTGTTCTCGATGCTGATCGTGCATTGACAGTTGATATCGGCTGGTACTACCTCGGGCAAGGCGCAGAGTCCAACTGGGACCAGGCTCCTCCTACCGGCATCATCGTCCACGCACTGGAACCCGACGCTCTCCGGGACGTCGTCGGTTGGGAGCGCGTATGGGATAACGCTGGGATGGAGGGGCCAGACTTTGCCCTCTGGCGAGGTGTTCCTCCCAACGACGATTACGTCGTCGTTGGCGGCATATTCAGCGAAAACAAAGGCCATGCGGAGCCCGATTCTCTGCAGAAGCGTGGCATTAAGGCGATTCGGAGGGACCTATTGGTGATGGATGCTACATTCCCAATCTGGTATGCCGCAGCTCTACCACCCGTCTTGAAGGGAGCCTCGGTTTGGAAGACGTTGGGTGTGAACTTGGGGGCCTCGCCCTCGGCGCTGATTCCAGTGGATTCGCATAGCGCGCCACCGAGGGATATATCGTTCTCGTTGGACCGTAATAAGACCTTGTTGATAGAGTCACGGTACCAATATTTTCTTCCACATTGATAAACATATCGCTGACTCTCCCAAGGGACGAATCTACCGTCTCAGAGGGTGCCAACTTGCAGAAGAAGGATGTCGACACGTTAGAAGGGGAACGTAAGGAATAATTGTTGCGTAGTGTAAGCATATGAAGGAGGCACTCGATGGCGGCATTGCGCATAGAGAGGCACGTGGGAAATTGCCTGCCTTGCGCCTCGGCGCATCCAAAACTGCTTCATTGTCGTACACACTGCAATTCTACTCTGTCCTCTCAGATCTCCCTTTCTACCAAATTCAATAAATCCTTGACTTGTCCGCTAATTGTACGCTCGTTTTGTTCAAATTCAAGTAATAGTGGACTGTGCAAATGGGATACTGATACTTCCTTGCAGGTCAATTTAGTGCCCCCACTGGAGGGCGTGAGATTCAACAGGACTGGTTGTTTTGACGCTCTCGCGGAAAGACGACCGCATTGGCATACAAACGCGTCACATTCGTGAACAAAATGACCGACGACTCTGGTTCAGGCGCCTGGACCGACATCTCAGTCTGGCGTCCCAATCGTGAGTCGAATATTTCAGTGTTCACTCTACACATCCAAAAATTAACATCCCCATTCACAGTCGAAAACGGATGGTTCTACCTCGGCCAAGGCGCATCCAACAACATGAACGTTGCTCCTTTCGGCGTCATCGTCAGCGCCCTCGAAAGCGACGCTCTTCGAGACGTCGCTTCTTGGGAACTTCGCGTGTGGACCGACGCGGGCTCCGGAAAACCCAGAGACTACTCCCTCTGGCGTGGCGTCCCCCCAAACTCGGACTACGCCGTCGTCGGCGGCATATTCAGCACCAACCCACTCTGGGCGCCGCCTGACTCGGCGCAGACTTACAGTATCAAGGCGATCCGTAGGGATTTGCTGACTAGTGATGCTACCTTCAAAGTCTGGGACGAGTCTGGTGCTGGAGCAATCAATGAGGGGTCGGTGTGGCAGGCCCTTGGTTTCAGAGGCGTCCCGACGGGCGCGATGATTCCGATGCCATCCCGTAATCAGCCGCCGCAGGATGCGGGTTTGACATTGGACCCTAACCAAGTCCTCGAGGTCAGTTCGTCCAGTGCGACCGAGGTGAGGAGTATTTCCGTCAGACTAGTATGTTAAGTTTCTGATGATGTTTTCGAAGGGTGAAGCTACCTCCTCCGAGTCTCCCAAATTGTAGAAAGAAGGCTTTGAGGAATTGGATGAACATTCTGTACATATTCTTTATGCACTCAGTGAATTATCGAACCCTGTTTCACTGGAGGCGACATCTGAAGCTCCGAAGCTTAGGTTAGAAACTATCATGCTGAGAGGACCAAATCAGCAAAAGAGATTCAAGAATTGTTAGTTCAACTACGCAGCGGCGAGCTGTCAATTGGCGTCGTCGTTATCGTCGGGAAGAACCAGCAGAGAACCGGTGATGCGCTTCAGGTTCATGCTGCACGAAAAAACTCCAATTGTGGAACTCGGCAAGGATAATGGTGTTGTCCTTGTCGGAGACATGTCATCACGACAAACACTATACACTTACGCAAGCGTTGGAGGAGAACAGAACTCGCCTAGTACTATATTCCATGTTCGGCGCCAGTGGATACCGCCCTGGGGGCCAGAATTGCTGCGACGACTGCTGTGAGTGGTTTCTTTTGTTCGAGATCTGTTTGGAGATACTGAACTTACGTACGAAGCTTCGCACGGATGGGTCTGAAGCAGAGCAGTCGCCTACAGGCTACAAGATATTTGGTTTAGAATTGCGTTAAGGCAAACGTAGGAACAAGTACCTACATAAATAAGAGGATACAGGGTAAAGGAAAATATATATGTACGGGTATGAGCGTTGCATGAGCGAGTAAGTCATAAAGGAATAACAAAGAAATAATCAATCAAGTCAGAAACGCGCATCGGATATAGTAATCTTCAATCCATCAACCCGTTGTTCGTACTCCTGCAACACACTAAGGTCGGCTTCATCGACATTGCAGTAGCCAACTCCGCAAACGGAGACCTCAACCAAACGGAGGCGTGAGTTGGGAAACGCCGTTCGCGCACGAACCATCTCCACAAAATGGTCACTGTCCACCTCCTCAATGAGCACAGCAAATGTGTCAATCTGCCTGGATAATGGGGAGAAGGATATGGACAGACGCTCGAGGCCAGGGAGGACCTCGAAGACTCCGCCGTCGTTCCTCGCCAGCTTGTCAAAAAATTCCGACAAATACTCCGAGTCGTGCTCACTATCCATGTCGAGCTTCAGGGTATAAGACTTCAGATGGGGCATGGCGAGCAGCATCAACGGCATGATGAATAAAGCGTCCTCTCCGTGAGTCGTGAAGGAGAACACCTCCAGACGAGGATTGTTCCTGTTGAGGAAGTCAAAGATGATTGGTATAGCGTTGTCGACAGGGCCTCGATTCCCAAGCGTGTCTATCAACAGGCTACGTAGACCGGGGAGGCAAATATGATCCAAGAGACGAAAACCGTTACCCCTCAAGCAGAGAGTCTTCACACTGCCGCTGGTGTTAACGGTCAAGCGTGGTATGTGACGGTCCAATTGCCGCTCCGCATATGACATCTTAGATGTGACGCTGATGAGCGTCTTGCTGTTCCCAAGCAGGTCCAGCAACATGTTGGTAGCACGATAGCTGGGATCAAACGAGAACAACAGTTGCACATGCTTCAAGCAGAGACTGGACGGAAATGGATGCAACCACGCCCCCGAGAATGTTACCAGCTCTTCCAACGCAGAGACGCAATTCCAAGGAGTGCAACCTTCGTTCAAGAGGGGTTCGGGAGACGGACTGTCAATAGGCAAGAATAATAGGCGGCGGAGGATGGGGAAGACCGCCGGCCTATTGACGAGTCCAACGTAAAGTGCATGTGGAATCCTGAGCCTAAGAGCAGCACACCGCGACGAGACGCCCAAGATCTGTTCCAAAGCGGCCTCCTCGCTGGCAGCCGAGGGTCTCTCGAACTCCATCCTGATATGTAGCGGGAGTTTTTTAGAGAGGCCAAGGACTCTGGCAAGGGCTTCGACGTCGCGCGCATGCTGGACGGTGACTTCTATTGTCGTCCAAAGCTGCGCATCGCTGAGGATTGATGCACGCCATTTCTGACAGACTCGTGTCGTTGTCAATAGATCGCCAAGGTTGCGCATGCAACGGCCTTCTGGAGAGGTGCGGTCCCCGGGCGCTTCTACAAGGAACTTTGCCATCCTACACATGAGTTCTGGGGTAGCTCTTGAGCAAGGGATGTCCCCGAATTGAAGGAGACGGCGACAATGTCCTGATCTGATGCGCTATGTGAAGAGATTGTGCGAGCCATGGCTATTAAGGTGTTTGCGATGAGTTGTCTGTTGTAAAATATGATAGCAGGAAGCAGCACACCTTGGGTACACTATGTGGGTAGCTGAAGACGGCGATGATTGTCGTAGGAAACAAAGCCGACTATGTGCACATACAAGCCCAAACAGAATGATAACAATGGTGTCATGTGACGCGGACAGCGCCCTATAGACATCGTCGTACTTTTGGTTGACTGAAAGAGTGATGAGCGATTATGAGCAGCATGAGATTGACATGCCTCTCACCGATAAATGGTGCATGGTCGGGTACTCGTAGGCAAGGACATGCAATGTGGCGTAGGAAATTGCGCAGGACGGTGTTGCTGGATTGGTCATAACATTGGCCGCAGATGAACATCGCCGGTGAATTCGGGACCCAACGAAAACCTTTTCGAATACGATCGACGTCAAGAGATGAGATACGCGCGACAGGTAAATTGTCGGCGTCCTTCGTTTGTGTGGCGGCATTTGTCGATCACCATCGCGCTCACACCTTATCCAGACACTGGACGGCAGCGGCGAGAATTCGCGCCGGTTTACTGAGATCCACCATCACTCAGCGTCAGCCAAGCGTTGGGTCAGACGGCGGGAAGGAGAGAACTGCAGCAATTGCAAGTCCAGAACTGCATCGTAGAGGATAGGTGTACCGCGCGCATATGAAGGAGGTGGACGACGCGTGTCACGAAGCGCTCGACCGCGACTAGAACCTTCCGCGTTCTTGAGTAACGTTTCGACGACCGTGGAGAGCCCGTGGCCTTCGACAATGATTAGCCGTCGGCGTATCTGGTCGCTCCAGTCGGGACTCGGTAGGATTATCGTCTAGCAGAGCATCATGAGCGCTCAGTTGGCGATGCATGTTCTTATACACACCGTTCGTATCATCTCTATGCTGTCCCCAGCTGTCCCTCCCATCTCTCCTCCTACCCTTCTAATCGTCGGATCACCCTTGAGATAGTAATGTCAGGCTCAAACACAAGTAAAAATGTCAAGCATTACCTCTTGGGAAATCGAACTATTTACCCAACGTTCAGAATGTTATTGCGATCCAACGAATACGATCTTGCGGCGGTATGGCCCAGCAGGGGAATCAGCCCATACGGCGAGGTGCCATACTGCTGCGTATCGTCGAACACGAGCAGATCCTTCCTAATCGCCTGGATGCCTTGCGTCCGCTCCCATGTGGGTGCCGTCCAGCCGCCGTTGTCACTGAATATGCCTCCAACGACGACATAGTCATCACTAGGAGGTATCCCGCGCCACAGAGAAAAGTCCCTGTTCTTTCCGGAACCTCTGTCCTCCCATACACGCTCCCAAGATGAGACGTCTTTGAGAACGCCAGCCTCAAGAGCGTAGACAGTCATGCCAGTAGGACGCTGTTCCAACCAGACGATGGGCCCTGTTCAAGGTAAAACCAGTCGTTGGGAACTATTGGAAATGATGAACAGAGAGTACATGAAATCAATGTTCTCAACTCACGATTGGGACGCCAACTTGAGAGATCTCTGTCCGCACCACCGCCTTCGTCGTCGACCATCTTGTTCACAAATAGGACGTATTTGTACGCCAAAGCAGCGGTCGGAAGGCGCTGCGTCAACGGGAGCGGAGTCCATGCGTGCAAAGCTGATGCTAGTCGAACCACCCGTCGTATTTATCAAATATTCACTGTCCCGTGGCTTCGATGACAGCCTTCCCGATGTCCTGGAACCGAAAAGCTTCAAGCGCGGTCAGTTAGATCTAGATGAATTACAGAGAAAGCTCTGAACTGTCAGTAAGACCACACACCTGCATAAGATACTATAATAGAACAGAGACTTGAATGCGCCGCGTCTCGGCGTGCGGCCTCGGTTCTGAAATCCACTGAAGCTCAAGATCTGTGCATCACGGGCAGTAATATATCGGAAATCGGCACGAAAAGCGCTGATTCGTGTGGAAAGAGCCAGGTGTAAGCGTCGGCGGCAGTTGAAGAGGCATTGGTGAGATGGTATGAGCGATCCCTGAACATCGCCGTAAACTTCAAACGACCCCGCAAAGTCCTCCTTGCGACTAGCAGACAATGCGTAATGCTTCGTCTCGAAGATATAGATACAAAGCGTCGCATGGATGCACCAGACGAGTCTCCTTAAGCGAAATGAAACTCTCGCCCTACAAAAGTCACCAGTACCAGCGCGTTGATTCGTTTCGGACGCGGCGCTACCTGCTACCACGTCGGTTGTGACACCATAGGACGAAATCCCTCTCGAGCCTGGTCTAGAACAATGATCATTTAGCATCCTAGCACGGAGGTGAAAATTTAATTCTACACACACCTGTCATTCTTTGCGACTGCCAACAAGATCTATGCGTCGGACAGAGGCACCACTATCGACCCAGTCGATCTAACTTTCATCAGCAATGATCGTCTTGATATTGCGATATGGTTTGAGGTAGGCGTAGACTTCCATTGGGGTTGTCTCGCCGGAATGGAGGAGCGGACTAGGCAATGCCATCGAATGGTACAGGCACGAGGAATAAGCCAGAGTCGTGTTCCATACTACTTCCACCTATGTGAAGCGTCAACCCGTGCATCATGCTCTTTGTAGAACCTAAATAGGCCGTACCCAATTCCAATCATAGGTGTGGTGTCGCGTTTAATTCGAGCGCCATTTGATAAGAAGAGACAATAATGGTGACAATTTGAATTCCAGTCGTGCATTTGTTAGAGTCAAGCCAGGACACACGGGAAGGTTCCATACGGCGATGAACTATCTCGAATTCGATTGTTAGGTCCGACAACGAGAGCCGATAATATCTGACGGCGTCCATGGTCGCTATCCCAGACACCGCGTAGTCTTGCGTTACACATCAGCTAGTAAAACATCAGTGGTTTCGCCAGAACCTAACAACTCCATCCACCGTACCTCGCGTCGCCCGCCAACTGGTCTTCATTTTCCATTTTCCATTTCCAATTCCTGTCTTCCTCCTCGTCCTTGCGCTCTTTTACGCGCATTATGATTTTGAAGCGAGTAGAAAGTAAGGCCTGCCTCAGCGCTCATCGAACAAGGCGAGGACGAGCTGATCATGATGGTTGTGGTCGAGGTCAAAGCTGTATTTCCGGATTCGGCCGAGACGCCGATGCTCGTCATGACTTCGAACTGAACCTGGTGAATCAAAGCTATCATGTCATTTCATAGTATACAGTTATACAGCTAATCCTAATAGTACAGATGAACACCATTCCTACAAATTCGTGGTCTCGGACATGCTCATGTAGCGCGAGGCGCCCGTCGCGCGATACTTCCCGACGTCCAAGACAGTCTGCCCGAGCGGGTAGTCGTACTTGGTCGCCTTCAACCCGCTCTCTTTAACCAATCCTAATTTCCGACCCAGACTCGCCAGTTTACCAGGCTTCTGACCGCCTGGCAAGTTCGGATAGTACTTCCCCGCGATCTTGGGGTGACTGCCTTTATACGACGAGGCGACTAAACCCAATCCTACAGAAATTTCAGAACCTCACATCGCTCCACGAAAATCCTCAACGTACCGACGAGTGCTCCCGTTTCCAACAGCCCCTGCCAATCGAAACCTGCGCCTTCGCTGCCCATACCCGGAATCATTTCCAACAGTCCCTCACCTGCAGCCCTTCCATGCACGGCATTATCGACAACCTGCTGAACCACGCCTAAGCCCTTATTGATCGCACCCTTCACGACAGCGTTCGTCACTGTCGTCTGCACCCACTTGCCTACTCCCGCGGCACTTCTCGTCGTGAATGCGGCAGCGGGAAGTGCAACATCCACTGCCGCTCCAGCGCCTCCAGTCAGCGCACCGAAAAGGGCTCCAAGACCCATTTGTATTCCCCACTCTTTATCAGATGCACCACCGATGTCGGCGCTGAGACCAGCGAAACCCGCACCAATGACGGCTCCAGATAACGCACCCATTGCGATGACGGCGATCGGACCAACAACGGGAATGAACATAAGAGCGGCACCCGCAACAATGAGAGCAACATCGATGAACCTAAAGAACTGTCAGAGATATTCGATAGAAAAGGAAGCCAGCACACCAATGCCACCAAGGCGCGTTCCCGTTCATATCGATAAAATTGACCGGATTATTCCTCGAAAACGCATACATGTTGAAAGTCGATGGATTGATATCTTCCAAGTCCACAGGGTAGTTGTCAAGCGTCAAGAACCGTCCAATCTGAAAGTCTGGGTGAGTTGCAATGAAGTAGACAACGAGAACAACACATACCGATGGATCATAGAAGCGCGCTCCGAAGTTATAAAAGTCTTCGATCAACTCCTTGCCCGAAAACTTGTACCGCGCAAGATCATCTCCTTCAATAGTGACCTGTCCAAAGGCGTCATATTTGTACTGAGTGACGAGGCTGCCTTGGGAGTCGGAGACGGCGACGGTGCTGCCCAGATGGTCGTTGTGATAGTAATAAACCTCTGCGCTTCCTCCCTCCTCGTGTGTGAGCGAAGCTCGACGATAGCCATGAACCAAGTACGCAGCGTGCGTCTTCTTCCCCGATGAAGAGATATTAACCTCGTACGCCTGGTTGGCGTAGATCGTAACGTCGCCGTTGGCACGAGTACATTTGATGAGGCGCCCACCAAAGTCGTATAGCATACGCGTATCGTTGACTTGAACAAGGCGGCCCTGTGAGTCGTACTTCATGGTTTTCATCGCTGCACCTGAACTGTCCAGCTTCTCCAGGATGTTCCCGTCGTTCGAATAGGTGAAGGAGAATTCGGTACCACCGTCCGGGTTCTTGACGCTAGAGAGCTTCCAACCCTGGTTGACGAAGAGCTTGCCATCCTTTTCTGACAAGTTGCCGGAAGCGTCGTAAGCATACTCTTGAGGAACGATATCTCGGGCATTGGGATCGCTGATCATAGACTGTGTCAGTTGCCCTAGAAAACGGATGGTGTTTTAATAAAGGACAAAAGGAAAAGACATATAACTTACCCGATACATCATACTGGAACGAGACACTGGCGGACGTGTCGCCGTTATGTACACGCTGATAGTCGTTGATCCTGTCGAACTCATCAATCCTCCACTCCTGAAGGTGCACACCCTGGGTGCCTTTAGAAAGCGCGATACTCGAGATAGCACCATTCGCGTATATCGAAGACAGCGAAGATAGACCGTTCCCGAAGTCACACGCCAAAGGCCGACCGAAGACGTCTTCGTAGCGGCTAAGCGCGACAGTGGCTTTGACGGTACTGCCCGCGTCTGCGAGCTCAACACGAGAGACAGACTCGCCATCAGCGAACAACGCTCGGTTGAGAGTGCTACCATCTGGATTGACAATGGAGAGGAGCTGGCCAAGAGGTGACCATTCATACGACGTCGTGTAACTCTGACCATCGACCTGTAGTGCGTCCTTGGTGAGCTGGCCGCGGATATCATAGTTGTAAATGTGTGAGACACCAGTCGACTCCGACGTGACAGACATTAGGCGCCCCTTTGCGTAATCGCTGCCGGTGTCATAGGTGTAAGTCAATTTCTTCTCGTCTGGAGATACCATGGAAATGGGGCGCTTGGCCAAGTCGTATGTCACGACATTCGTCTCTCCAGTGATCACGTTCTGAACAGTACTGAGAGAGTTATCGTCGTCGTAAATGAGGGAAGCATGGTTGATGTCCTTTTTCGTTCCATTCTCGTCCTGAGAAATGCGACGTTCGATGAGGCGAGAGAGACCATCCCAAGACAGGGCCAGTTGAACGCCGTTGGGGTCCTGGATGTTGAAGGGACGTCCCAAGCCATCGAAAGCTGTCTCAACCTGCTGACCAAGCTCATCGCTCGAGGCGACGACATACGGCGTCAGCAGATTATCGACGGAAGGCTTGTCTGCATTGGGAAGATACAGGGTTTGCTGCGAGGACGTTTTCGTGGCACCGCCGGTCGAAGAAGTCTTCACAGACTCGGACAGACCAGAAGCAAATGAGTACTGGGTGGTGACGGTCGTGGATGGGAGGTCGGAGGAGGAAGGAGGAATGACCTCTTGCACAATGCGAGAGCGCGCATCGTAAGTGTACTGCGAGAATTCAGGCGACGCGCTGGCAAAGTAGTCCGGGAAATAGCCGTCGTACGACCAGCACCGTCATATTCCGTATCGCTACAAATGATGTCTGTTGCGTCCGGCCTAGGACGTTCAGTCCGCCAGACCTTCTCCAGCCCATCTACATACTCCACGGTCCTAAACCATTCGTCCTGATCCCAGGCAGTCCTGGAGTCAGTGACGTGCGCGAACTGGTTGTCCTCGAACAAATAGGACTCGGTCTTGATGAGTGTCTTGCTCGCATTCGCGTCCTCCTGATAAGTGTCCTGCAAGCGCCCGAGGACATCATAAGTGAAGGATGTCGAACTACCGTTGGCGTCGGTGAATGACGACGGTTTCCCGTTCTCGAGACTGTAAGTAGTAGTCTCCGTGAGGGAGTCCCCGTTGGTGGAAACCAGGGTCGTGGAGGAGGTGATGTTTGAGTAAGTGTCATCATACACGAACGGCGCTTGAGCCGGACCAGGCCCATGAATGACTGTCTCGTTCCCAGCCGCATCATACTCCGTGGTCCGCGTCGACCACTCACTGTCCTTCACCCAAGCCTTCATCTCTTTGGGCGACTGTGTCGCGGAGATGTAACGCGAACTGGCTATCTTTCAGAACAGTCCCAGAAGCCTGTTTTATGACTCTCGAGTCTTGTTCCCAATGACCCAAGACGAATCGGTGGCATTGTCGTAGGTGGACGAGATGGTGAGAGCCGGGCACCGACTTCGGGGGAGACAATAGTGAGCTCGGTGATGTTGCCAAAGGCATCATATGTATAGGCTGCATTGGCGGTATACGCTTTCGCGCCACCTCTCGTAGTAGACTTCGCTGAGGCCAGACAACTGGATCGAAATGATTGCGGTTGGCTATGGCGGCGTTCAAGATATCGTTCCAGGTGTATTCACGCGTTTGCAGCATGTCGCCCGTCTTCGCCGTGGTCTCCGTCCTATCCGCCTGCCCAATGAATGGGAACTTCTGAAGATACCAAGTCGACTCAGAGGTACCAAGAACCGTCGAAGACTTGGTTAGCTTCTCGAACCCCAGCCAACCGCGCCCTTCATACTCGAACCTCGCATTCCGATATGTATAACCGGTCTGCTCCTTCACCGCGGCGTTGGCAGCATATGGGGTGCTAACGACGCCCTTCACCACCCACGATGGGAAGTAAACAATCTCCGACCGAGTATGACTCGTATTGGAAACTGTGGAAGAAGAAAGATTGGCGACGGAGGAAATGTTACGCGCCATGGCGTTAGACGCAGCGACTGGACACTCGAGACACCCGAGTCAGTCTCGTATGTCGTGTCGTCACTAAGGGGAGCGAAGGTGACATCGATGCGCGCTCCCAGTCCGTTGACATACCCACTGAGGAAATCAACGGGCTGGGAGGAAGCGCAGGGCATAGCTCTGATGTTGAACTTGCCCTGTACCTGAGTGTTCAAGAGCAAATCTGTGCGCCCTATCCCTCGGAAATCTCCCCAGGTGGCGGAAAGGTAGGAAAGGGCCCTGGCGGACACCATCGATCACATCAAATGACCCATCGCGATACCTGAGCATATAGATATTGGTACGAGGCGGGCTCGCGTGGGCATATTGAATGTATTGATGATGTCGAGAGTATTCGTAGAGGAAGTGCGCGTAACGCGAGATTACCGTCGTACAGAACGTCGGTTTCAATGGCGGACGGCGAGGGAAAGAAGAGTGCGACCGTCACTGCGAAGAACTTGAAGGACAAGGTGTGAATTAAGAGTCTTCTTAGAGGCAACAAGGAGACTGGTCTTGCCGTCTTCATCGATGGAGTAGGAACGAAAGTCGTGCTCTCGCTCCAAGCAATGCTTTCTCCTGCCTGCGCAAGTGCATCGTTGGGCTGGTACGTGAGTGTTCCGTCCAGGGATTCAAGGAAGGAGATGTAGCAGTACTGTCTCCCATCCTTGGTCTTGGGCGTCAAGATGAACACATCCTCCTCCCTAGAAACTAATCAACTTCCGATACTAAGATATATATGAATGCAATAAACCTACCCGTTACCAGTCAGATCCCCGACGACGACTCTCATATCGTCAATGGCTACGTTCGTAGGGCCATCGGCAGCATCCTTCGCTGTAAAGCCCTTACCGTCGGAAACAAATTGCACAAATTTGATGTTCGAGCCGCCCACGCGGGAGATATAAATCAGACCAATATGACCATTTCCCTAAACCGCCGTCAAGACCTCTGAAAAGCTTGAACGGGAAGCGACCAACCTCGAAATCACCACATCTAAAAAAGCCGTCCGTTGATTGCGGGTGAACGTCAAGGAGGGCTGAGCTTGGAATCCGGTTGCAGTCGAAAGGAGGACAGTGATCGTGAAAACACTGCCGCCCAACGAAATATGAACCTGCGAAAATGACCCCAATGAGAAAAACAAGTCAATAAGACGAGAAAATTATATAATACCAAGTCGGTGGTTCCGTCTCCGTCAACGTCCAAGGGAAACAGTGCGACATGATACGGCAAATCGGAGAACACAGAGTCCGGCGTAGGAGGGAGTTGACCACCCGCTCCGACTTTATGGCTAGCGATCCTGGTGCGTGACATGCCGCCTACTGACACCATCGACGCCAAAACGACGTCACTCTTGCCTGTCGCATTGATATCCATAGGTAGAATGTCGACATCAGCGCCCAGGTACTCAAGAGTGCTCTCCGCCGCGGGCTCGTCGAATACAGCAGGACTACCGTTCACCCAGTCGAACTGAAGCGGGCGAACTGAGGCGCCAGAGGGATCGACGAGGGTTAAGGATGCAACACGGCTAACGCCGGTGAGAGGTGCCGCGTCAACGCAAGCAAATGCTTGTGAACGAGATTGTTGCGGACAAGTGAGGAGATGGACTTGAGGCGCTGGTCAATACGGATCAACGAGCCGCCAACGTACTTAGTCGATATGTCAGGACGAGATTCGTATTCAACGTAATTTGGCGCTGGTGAGCCATGCTGAGGGTCTGATTACCGCCATAGGCGATCTCGTTTAGATAGAAGGAGCCGTTCGTAGTGTCGTTGGTGTACTTGTACGAGATGTAATTGGAGAAGGCGTCGGAGTATTGAGAAACTGCCCAGACACGGGTCGCGTCTTGGCCGACAGCCTTGATGTTAGAGTCCTGAAAGAAGATTTAATATGCCGACTCAATACTTGAGATAAAGGGATACGAACGGCAGTAGTTCCAAAGACACGCGTGCTCCGTCTGGGAGATATTCGGTCCACGAAGTCGGTTCTCTGGGTCGCCTGAGGCGACAAGCTTGGACCATTGTTCCATTTCAAAGCGATATTCGGAACCACTGATATAAAACGAGACGTTGACCGTCGAGGGAGAATCGGTCATTTTTGTCGTAATTGACGACACCTACCTCGACGCGTTAAATGATATAGTGATAGTGCAAGTAGAGTACTGACCTCGATAACCGTCTTGAGCTTTGGTTGCCGCGACGCGTTCAATCATTGACGCGCCTCGCAGGGCCCATCCCATGCCAACCGTGGATGCGGTGGTGGCAGCAGAATGGTACGAGAGCGAGAGTTTGGGAGCCATTTTGGCGGGAGGGACTTGCAAAGGGATATCAATAGCAAGAGAGCCATTCGAGTCCACAGAGTGCGAAACGGGAAGCGTTCCAACGATAGTGGACGCCATCTCGAGAAATGTTGCAGTTTCAGGACTCAGGATTGCATCTTAATAACTTCACGACTCCAACTTGAACGGCGAAGGTTTGACATCGCAAATGGTCCGTAAATAGAGATTCTAATACGAAGAGAACAAGTCAGCGAATCCTTATCAGAATGAACGCCAGATGACGAACCGGGTGATCTACGTGCGAACGTGCACCGTACGTAGGTGACCGGTGTTTGGAAGGCCCTGTGGCGTTTGTCCCCAACTTGCAAGGGATCAGATGAGAAATAAAGACAAGATACTCGGGACCACCGGTATCGATAGGGGCGAACTTGTCATAAATCGGCGCTACTAGTACTAAATCCTTGGCGGCGGAAGCAATAGCGGACAACACAAGTCGGCGGTGGCGCAAGTATACTTCCAGGTTTCTGGGAAAACACGCAGACGTCTTGGCAAAGCATGATTCTCTGCTAACTTCAATTTTTGTTATTAACATTCCCAAGCTTGGAAGGGAGGGCAGGGTACATTGTTCCTAGAGGAATTACGCGGCGAGAGGGCGATCGTGGAAGCACTGAGTGATGTCAAAGAAAGGACGAAGGTGAACTATAAGAAAAGCATACAGTTGCTCCATGACCAGAGTTGAGCTGACAGGCCTGAGCGGGCCAAGCTGGTGCGAGTCGCCCAGGAGTCCAGCGAGCCAATCCGTCCTAGGTGTAAGCCACCGTGAGTCCGCCGTCCTCTTGCACATCAGGGCGTTACTGTCGGTAGAAAGGCGCAATCTACAAGTTCAGCGTTATTTGAGACGTCTGTAGGCCATCGCTGAGGGCTGTCGCGGCGGGAAGGCGGGCGTAATGGCGGGAGGAAAGGAGAGCGAGCGGCACGCTGGAAAGACCGGGACGCGTCCTAGAATGGCAATGTTCCCACGGCTATTCGTGGCACGTGCGTGAGCACAGCTTGTCTCCCACGTCTATTGTTAGGCTCCAGCATTGTGCGTTCACGAGACAGTTCGCCACAATTCGAGCCTTCGCTTGCCAGGCTATCTCCCACTCTTCCAACATCCTTGTGACTTGTTGGAATTCTACGCGGCTATTGAAAGTCTAAGATGCTTTTTCCATGACCTAAATTCTGGGGTATTAACAAAAACGATCTTCCAGGGTCCCTCTACATCGTCACGCTCTGGCGAGTGAATTGGTGTATTAACGGATATACTAGCGTTGGAATTCTACACGGCTATTGACAGCCTAAGATGCTTTATTCGATGCTCTAAAATCTGGGGTATCAATAAAAGCTGTCTTTCAGGCTTCCTCTACACCGTCACACTTCGGGCGAGTGAATTGGTGGATGCTACGTAGCGTGTATATTGCTCCATCAGAGCCCGCATACAGATGTCAACGTTGCTCGCTTACCCCCACAGTCATGAGATGGGCTCTACGTTCTTGTCCGCGGTGCGCGCCCTCCATGATGCAGCTTTGCGTATTGGAAAGGCCTCGTGGCTCACAATTCACGCGCCGAGTCCTTCAAAATCAGTGGGCATGAGGTCTATTCCTTTCGTACCCTGAAATCTAACCATTTGAAGCTATAGGGGTCATTCATTCTAACTTAACAGTGGGACTTTGCGCGCTTTCGACGCGTTTCTCGAAGGGCCTTGACTTGTGTATTAAAGGCCACTTTTTCTCTCCGGGTTAATCCAGCTCCCAGCTACATCTTATTTCGTACCAATATGCCTTCTGTCAGCGCGCACACCGCTCTCGTCTTCAAACACGTAAAGTTCACCAAGAAAATGGCCGACGACTCTGGCTCCGGCGCAAAGACTGATCTTGCGAGCTGGAGTCTCGACCGTACGTCCTTTTCTCCTCCACTTTCTCGCTCATATCTCAAACACGACTTTGCAGTCCCTGAAGGATGGTTCACTCTCGCCAAAGCCCGAGCTCCAAATACGACCAAGCCCCGACGAGCATCATCGTGAACCCGCTCGACGGAGACGCGCTCGGGGACGTCGCGAAGTGGGAGAAAAGTCTGGGACGACGCTGGCTCCGGCAAGCCGCGCGACTACTCCCTCTGGCGCGGCGTTGCAGCCAACGACAACTACCTCGTCATCGGTGGGATCTTCAGCACCAACCAAGGTTACGCTCCACCCACTGAGGAACAGGCGCGCGGCATCAGATCCATCCGCAAGGATCTCGTAGTTATGGACACTTCCGTCCTGGTCTGGAACGACGCTGGATCCAAGGCGAGGGAGGATGGGTCTGTGTGGAAGACGATCGGGTCTAGCGGAGTCGCCGTCGACGCGTTGATTCCTGTCGGAAGTCATAATGCGCCTTTCTGGGAGCAGACGTACTCCTTGAACACGTATAAGGTCGTCGAGGTCAACTGATTTCATGTCCGAGGTCAATTCGTTTTTCTCTTTAGATCTTGATAGTCTTGACGTTCGGGCACATAGAAAGTAGCGGGACCCCTCGCGGGACTGTGCGCTAGCGCATCCCGCGATCGCGCAAGCTGCGCTAGGGTTACATTAGGGTTGCGCTAGGACCGGAGTAAACAGTGGGATTACCGAGGGATTGTGCAAGGTTATACAAAGTCGGGAATCTTTCTTTTGGTATTTGTATTCTGCGTGTAAATTACGAGTAATATAACTATCAATGACTGCTCCCCATCTCTCTCGAGGGTGCCAAACAGACCAGAGCGACATGTGTCGGTCAGTGCCCCTAAGTGATTTCCAAATTGGTACAAGCGGCTCGTGCTGCCGCCTTCGTTTCACAGCGCTGTCCATGAGCTGAGATACCAAAATGCATCGAAGTTTAGAAGAAGAAGTTTTCTCTAACACTGGTACAGTAGCTGAATTCAATAGGGCGGGCGTGGCGCCCATCATAAAACAAGTTCATGATCGCCAATCTCCGAGTTGAACCTCCGAATCCTGTCGCTCTCATTCCTCCTCCGCTCGGATAGGTATGGAGGACGATATATCACTAGATACATGCCAACTACCTCATCAGTAGTACTGGACTCCGGCTGCGTATCCATTGACTGGCAAGATACAGTAGAATGCCGCAGTCCGCGACGCGCTAACGCGTTTCTAGCTCGATACTGATCGACTTTGTATCACCGTTGTCATTAATGACCTCGCGCACAACTGCGCTAGATGTTCCAGACCTATCCCGCTAGCGCATTGCGCTTGTGCGCTTGCGCGCGAGGCTGCGCGAGGGATGCGCGAGCAGTCCCGCGACCTGCGCTAGCACCCTTCCCGCTAATGCGCGAGCGTGACACGGTGATGATATCTTGATCCTAAGTACTTACATAGGTCTGACTGAAGAAGGCATTACCTGTTGGAGGTGGCGATGCTCTGGGGTTGATGGATTGAAACCTCCGACGCGAGAGTTCCGTCAGTGATTGAGAGCACTTATTTATTATCCCTGGGCAAGTATCATCTAACTGTGCCACCGGTCTATTGATGTCTCACCTGACCAGGACGACTATATGCTTCTGTCCGCTGTTAAGAACATGAAGTAAAGGATGAAGGATGCCCTGAATCGTGGTGAAGAGTCGGAACCGTGAAGTCTGCGCAAGCAGTGATCAGTTCGAGGGCTGCCTCACCCTCAGAGTCGTGCTTAAATGATACAAAGCCACACATTGCATATGCCTTTGTATATACGGTCACTACTTAATGTGCTCTACCGGCAGTCGATGGTCAAGTGCGCCAAGGTTACACTAGGGTTAGCGTGTCACGGCGTGACTGCGCTAGCGCATTGCGCGAGTGCGCGACCCGCGACATGCGCTAGTGCGCGAGGGGTCCCGCTAAAATCTACAGGCCCTTGACGTTCGCCACCACAGGTGAAATTTCACGGCGTTGAGAAGTTCGTCTGTCCAATTTGTACTATATGGTCCCCCCCTTGAGTCAGAATCAATTGTAACTGTTGTGTTCGAAGTTCATTGTGAATTGGAGTGAACGGTCCGTCACATGCAGCCCCAAATGCGTACCATTAGGAATGTCAATGCCCGGCGCATGAATCATTGTTCTTAACCACTGATTACTTTCGGGGTAGAGCAGCGACGACTACGTGCTATGGCGAGTGTTTTCTTCAATTCCACATTGCACTCGACGCTCATTGAAAATAGGGAGATTCAAACAATAATCGTAACAGTATTCAATCATTCACAAAGTACAAAAGGTTGCATGGAGTCGAAGAATAGAACTCATATGAAACGATCGTCATTTGCTACCAACAACATCCTTCTTCTGCGAGTGGACGGCCTCGGGAATGGTGGATTTGCCCTTTGGGAGGATCAGAAATACCATTCCCAACTTCGTACGAGAAAACCTTACCGTAGCACTGGCCCTGTTCCAGCTCCATTCTCCGGGCATCTCCAGCGTCTGGTTGGGGTCCAACGAGAATGATTCATCCCTTGGTGGTGCGCTATGCGAATACCTAGGAATCAACGCCCACGGGGAAGGCCCCGACCGACCGTACGTCTTCCAAACCGAACCGTCCTTGGAAGCATGGGTACCAGTGTCGTTCCAGACTTGGAACGTATCGTCCATGACCAACAGATTCCTCCTAATCGCCTTAATACCACGCTTTTGCTCGGAATTGGGCTCCGCCCAGCCAGGGTTGGTACTGAATATGCCCCAACGACGACGTAGTCCTCGTTGGGAGGAATACGCGCCAGAGGGCAAAGTCCGTACCCTTGTGAGAGCCAGCGTCGTCCCATACGCGCTCCCAGCCCACGACATCCTTGAGAGCGTCGGGTTTCGAGTGCGTGGACGATGATGCCGAAAGGAGCATGGCTCCAGTTGGACTCTGCGCCTTGCCCTAGTAGTACCAGTCGGTATCAACTGCCAATGTACGATCAGCATTGAGAACAAAGATTGAAACGTCCAACATA